>JADWQD010000017.1:312883-530347 GCA_016110215.1 Capronia americana
CACCAACACCAACACCAACACCAACACCAACACCAACACCAACACCAACACCAACACCAACACCAACACCAACACCAACACCAACTACTGTAATTATCATGCCCTCCTCACCATCCCCGATCCCCGCCTTCTACCGCCTCTTCTTTCCCACCCTCGACCCGCTCATCGCCCTCACCGGCTCCCTCACCCACCTCCTTTCCCCCCGCACAATCCTCACGCTCTATAACCCGTCCGCGGCCCTCCCGCCCGCCGTCGAGACAACAACCCTCTTAGACATCATTGCCGCGTACCTCCTCGCCACCACGCCCTTGCAGGTCATCATGCTGAGACTCCGCCCCGACGACGTGGCCCTGTGGAAGTGCTTGCAGGGGAGTCTGCTCGTGCAGGACGTGGGGATCGTTGCGGCGGTGGTGCGGTCGTTGAGTGCTCAGGGCAGGCTTGATCGCCCGGGCTTGATCACGGCGGCGGAGTGGGGGAATCTTGCGGTCCTAGCGGGCGTGGGGATCTTGAGGGCGGCATTTCTGTTAGGGTTAGGGATTGGTGATGATCGTGAAAGTGGGAAGGGGAAGGTACAAGGAAAGGGAAAGGGGGAGGTAAAGACGGCTTGAAGCAGCGGATGGTCAGCACGTAGCTACGAACTAGACACTTGACTGACTTACGGGCGAGTGAGGCACTAATACGCAAGTCCTGTGAGTTGTACACTCTATACTGTACTGTATTAGTGTTGGCACGACGAGAAAGCTCTATCGAACTTGCCATGTACGTTTTGTGCAATGAATATCAATGTGATGCGTGCTGACTATCAGTCGCTGTTGCTGAATATGCAAAGCGTCTAGTGCTATGTGCTTCTTCTCATCCTGCTACATGGCGAGCGCGAGAGTGAGGGCTCAGGTACGAGTCTTCTGGATCCTCCTCCTCCTCCTCCTCCTCCTCCTCCTCCTCGTCTTCAACTTCAGTCTCAACTACAAACATATCTTCCAGCCTGGCCTTATTTGGCAGGAATGATCTCTGTCCTGACGGACCGCGAATCCCTAGGCCGCCTCCGTCCTCGGTCAATGATTCTTGACTATTTGCAGCGTCGGATGACCAATCCCGCAGCAGAGGTGTGCCGACAATAGGCGACTCGGCGTTGTTCTTCATCTGCCAAAATAACCAATAGACGGCACCGAAACCAATGATACCGAGCGATGTAGCCGGGTAGGCATAGTACGCGAATCTCCCGTTGTTGCTGCTCTTGTCTGGTCCGGGGTTGATCCACGGAAAGATGAGCAGAAGGGCGTTACTGGCAAGGAACACAATCGTATGCACCCGAGGGGCAGGGCACGGACTTTGCCAGCGCTCGTGCGGTGCAGTTTGCAAGTACAGAAGGCCTCCTGCGACGGCAACGGAAAGGACAGAGACCGGGTAGCCGCCAATTTCGACCAGGAAAGTGTAGATCTCGCCAGGAGGGGGCAGTACGATCACCAGGACACTAACGAGCCAGTGCAAGAAGAGACCGGGTGCCGGGGCACCAACAGCGTTCTTCCTGCGCCAGAAATTCGAGGCCGGAAGAAGTCCTTGCGCTCCGAGCTCCTGGTTGACTCGAGCTTGGGCGAAAGAAGTGGCGGCGATGTTCCCGAAAGCTGAGATGATGATAAAGCAGGGCAGAATCCGCTCACCCCATAACGGCCCAAAGATATTGCGGAGATAGTGGCTGGCGACAACGACACCTGAAGAGCGAAAATCATCTTTCTCCACGGCGCAGAAGTACGCGACGTTGGCCAGTATATACCCCAGCGATGCGAGGCTGAGAGCGACTGGACCTGCGACTCTGATCGTGGAGATCGGGTCGCGTACTTCTGACATGACCTGATTCGCTGTGTTGTAGCCGCGAAAGCAGTAGAGAACTTGGAGCAACGCAGTCGCATAGTTGTACGGCTTGGAACTGGTACCGGCCCATATCGACGTGAAATTCTGCTGCGCAATGGAGCCCGACCCTGACGTTGCAGGGACTCGACCGATGCTGGCAATACCGCTGAGTATAACAGCGGCAAGAATCAACATCTTGCCCACACCAAGAACATTGATGATGCGGAGCCCTGTAGACGGCGCTTGTGCGTGCAGGAAGCAAGCCAGCGAGATGACAAAGACAGCGATACCGCGTACGTTCCAGACATTTGGCTGAAATCCCAAGGCCGAGACCGCATAATTTCCCAGGATGATACAATTTGGTGTACTGAATCCCAGAACGACGACGTACGCCATGAACATGCAGGTGGCCAGCATTTTCGGTCGTCGGAAGATGCGTTCGAGATAGACTCTTTCTCCACCTGAGCGAGGCAACGCAGTTCCAAGGTCGAGGTATACCGACAGCCCGCAGAATGAGATTACGGCACCCACAAACCAGATGACGAGTGTCATTCCAACCGAGCCGACCTCAGTAAATACAGAAGACGGTACCGAGTATACCCCGACCCCAATGGTCTTGCCCAGTATGAGATTGATGGCGGAGAAAGTTGTGAGTTCATTTTGCCCGAGGACATGTTTTGGTTGATCTATCAGGCTTGGCGTTATCGATTGAGCACTGAGAGGGAGGAACTGGTCCCTGACACCATCCCGGCACAACGAAGATAGGTGTAAGGACTCTGGCTGGAGGCTTGCTGGTTTTGTTGACCTGCCCTTCTTAGAGTTACCATGGCGACTGGAGGAGTTGTCCTTCGTTGGCAGCTTGAACGTCAGTCCTGAATAGATTATGGGGCGTCCTTCTTCCTTTCGAGCGGAAGCAGAGATGTCCGATTGCTCAGGGCTCGATGTCGGGCCTGGAACTTTTGGTGTCCGTGAGATGCGTGGAGTGACAGGCGAGCGACAATCGTACGCGGGTGATAATAAGAAGGGTGTTGCGATTCCGGTGGCCAAGCCCTCGCCCAAGGATCTTGGCCGTTCCATGTTGAGATGGAAACGTGCTCAATGGGGCGGTCTACTTGCTCAATTCCTAATTCTTGCTCAAGCAACGAATGCCAAGTCGGCTCATGCGACCAGTACCTTGATCAACGTGGAATTTGTGAGATATATATCAGTGCTGCACAATGCCAGATGCAAAGCTTCTGAATTCTAGCAGGAAACCCAAAAGAAAGTAATGCATGAGTGACTTTCATGGCCGAAACTGCACAGAGGGGGACTGCTCCGAACGGGCACGACTGGCACGACTGGCGAGAGGCTCCAACTGTGAATGGCACTTACCTGTGACACGATGCATGGCTCAATCGCTTCCCCGACAGCATTTGACGATCAGTCGAGAAAAAGCGAAGGTCCGAAACAGTGGAACGGCAATTCGTGAATGCCATCTTGTTTCAATGCGTGTCGGTTGGTGCTCCATGGTCCTCGATGAAACAATTCTTGGCGTTGATCAGGGGCCATTGTCACAGCCCGGCCGTACTTGACTCCACTAACGACTGGTGTCGACGGTCCTACTGCATTCTTAATCTGGACCTTTTGCCGTAGTCCCAGCGAAGGCTTCAGTCCTCAGTGAGTATTGACCGTTGCTTCCGCTGGAGAGGAGCCGAGACTGGTAGATAGATCAACTTCGCAGTTGCTGTCGTGGATCCAGAGCACAGACATGGTCAGTAGGGGAGGAACAAGGACGATTACAAGTGCGTCTCAAAGCTGAGACGACGGCCTAGGTCAAGTTGCCACCGTCGCAAATATACACGGGGCCACACTTGTGAACTCTTCTTGGCCAAGGCCCGACAACCACATCCTGAATTCACTTTAATAGTGACCTCTGGCAGAGAGAAGCTGATCTCCCAGAGCCGACCTAGTCCGCTTGCCTTGCAGTTCGAATGGAGCAAAGCCAAGTGCGGGTTTGAGAAATATTGCTGAACAGGCAAGGAGGATTACTCGGGAAAGTGTGAAGCTGTAGGTTGAATCGAGTGGCGACGGACCTGGAGTATCATCGTCAACCAGGAATGCTCTTTCCAGAAGAACGCGTATGAGGAGGGTGATGGACGTGATTTGGTTAAGTTGGCCGGACCGAGATCGAACAAAGATGTCGACTTCGCATATCCGGCGTTTGCCATGTGGGCGATGATTGATCGACAAGCGCTCCGGGCCTCAAAGGTGACCGCAAGAGGCGATGTGCTACATTTTAGAGATGGGTGAATGTTACTGAGATTCGAACGAAGTATATTATATATTTGGTGTCATTAGCTCGGGTTCTCAGCTTGTTTTCCTACAGTGGTTGGCTTCGCAAGCCTGAAGCTCTTTTCATTGAATCGTGATTTTCTCCAGTCATCATCCAGTATATCCCAAGTCAGTCTTCCTCAAGTGCCTAAATCGTATCGGCGACACCCTTGGGAAAATAGCAGATGTCACCGAAACCTAATTGCTGGAGCTGATAGCTTCCCTCAGCATCGACTGACGAGACAACAGGGAGCACGACTGCACGAAGCATCATTCAGCCTATTGAAGTTTGGCCACATCCCGGAGTCCTTCATCAAGTGCCTCACGTAAAATTTCACGAGTGCAGTCCGGAAGGGCGCCACTCCTCAGATGCTGCTGCGTGGCTACATACTACTGTGTACAGTATATCCTTACTCTGGGTCAGGTCATTCATTGATGTCCTGGGTTCTGGTCCATCCACCTTCCCATTTCGCGATGCCCGGTCACGTTATTACAATGCAGCAGCTCGGGGAGCAAGGGAGGATCTACACCTAGCAGCGTCTTGATGAGTGTATATATTCAGCTGTGTACGGAGTAGATGCTGCGACTTAGAAAGAGATGGCAGACTCGAGCAACAGGGTAACAACGACGGGTACACAGTACTCTATGTTCTAAGCATCAGTGCTCCTCCGTAGCTGTCTCCGTCATTTCCCGAGCTCAGCCTCGCCCGTAGGATACGAGGCTGTCATCTTCCGAACCATTTCGGCATACTTCGCACCTGCGTCGCGTCCGGTTCATTGACTCAGAAGCACGGCGTTGATATTTGCTCGCCTTTTGATTGCACGAATTCTCCTACTTCCTGGACCGGTAAGAGGCAACGCAGTGCTATGTCCAAAGCTCTTGTGAAGCGACTTCGCGGCTGTGGGGCTGTATTGCATGCTGTATTCACGAACCCGGGGCTGGAGATCCAGGACGTGACCCTCTCGCGTGGGCTCTGCTATTTATGTAGGCGGCATGGTAAAAGTATCGGTGTGGTACAAGCTGGGAAACAGTACGGCACCAAAATTCCTACAACATGTGGTGTGGATCGAGCAAAGCTTCAGGACGCAATTCCTTGACTCGAGGCGATACTTTTCTGTCTTCTGTGCCTCATAACTCTCGAGCGTAAGCTTAAGCCAGCAGAAAATGATGTACAACAAAGAAGTCTCAAGCCTATCCTGGTTTGTTCGCAAACACATCCATCTGTCATTAAGTCCCCAAATTCCGTCCCGTCCGACCCCTAAATCTCCCTGAACCTAACCTCGTCCAGCAAGACGACACCGCCGCAGCCTTGCCCAGTTCGTAACCACATGCCATCCTCATCAATTTACGACGTAGTGCCCCGACTTCTTGTTCTCGAACCAATACCATCAGTGGCCCGCGGCGTAGGCTCTTTCTTCTGCTTCTTAGCAGATGCCACGCCCTTTGGTCGCCCGGGTCTCTTCTTCTCTGCTGGCTTGGCTTCTTCCTTCTTCTTCTCCTCTTCCTTTTCCTTCTCTTCTTCCTCCTCCTTCTTCTCTTCAGCCCTCTTTGCAGCGGCGGCAGCGGCTGCACCCTTCTTGCCCTTGGGGGCGGCAGCCTCCTTTTTTGCCGGCTCCTTCTTTTGCTTCTTGGCAGCAGGTTCTTTGGCCTTGACAGTCTTGCCCTCCGCGTTTTCTTCCAGCGGTTCGTCTTTCTTCTCTTCAGCCTCGTCCTGTTTGTCTACCTCCACTTCGTCGTGCTTCCTCTTTTCGCCATTCTGGGACTCAGTTTCAGTCTCTTTAACTGTTTCCTCTTTGTCACCGGAGTCGTCGGCGGCAGCATTGCCGTTGGCTTTCTCCTCGATATTGAGCTCGGAGGCCCTCTTCACCACGTCGTTGCCGGATCGCTCGACGCGGACGGCAGGGTTGCTCGGGTCAGCGTTCTTCTTGACCTTGTTACCGCGCTTGGAGGTGATGGCGAGCTCGCCCTCTTTCTTCGTCTCGGCGACGGTGCCGCCGGGTTGACCGCTGCCCCAGTTCCATGTCACTGCAATGATGATCGGTTAGCGTGGGTTCCGCCATTGACTGTTGTACAACAGATGCGCGTCGTTTCAGATCACACAATCCAGCAGGCCGGGGGCGATGCAAGCAGAGCGACGCGCACGCGCATCTACGGCGCATCTCGGCGAAGCTCTCCTGAGTAGATAGAAGACGTACCTTTGTCTCCTTTCTCAGGCTCTTCGGGCGGCATAGTGACGTCAGCGCGTGATCGCTGGTCGAGTACCTCCAATTGGAGGGAGTTCAAGTGCGAATAGAAGTCAGCAATGCGATCGCAAAGCTTTTGCGACCAAGGTGATGGATAAATCGAGATAGATTTCAGCGGTAGAGGGACGATAGAAAGGGGGAGAGGTCGAAGAGAAGATGTTGTTGGGTCAGCTCTGGGGGGAGACAGGTAGGACGCACGTCGCGATGCGGCCCATCAGCGCCCGCGCCAGCGGTTGCTGTGGGTGAGCTTTGCGGGCATGCGGGCTTGGGGCTGGTGGCTTCCCCTAAGCGACAAGCTCCAGCCCCCCATAAAAACCCGTCGCATGAGTGCCCACAGCGATGCCACGCGCGGGAGACGCGTTTAAAGTTGTTCTCGTTTCAGCAGCTTCCCAGCCAACAGCATGTCCAAACAAACACGCGTTGCATAGTGCAGGAGAGCTTTTCCAGGAGCTCCATGTCGGTTCGAGGAAGCAACATCCGCAGGGCGAGGATTAGTGGCTTGCTTTTAGCGCAAGGACATCTGAGCTCCCTGGCCATCGCTTTGAGGTTTGAACTCTCTGGTAGTTCTGTATCTTACGCAAGTGGCCAGCAGCCACTTTCCTTCGCGATGCAAAGGATGCCCCGGCACGGTTTCATCAAACATCAAATTGTCCACATTCACGCCGACGAGCTGCGAGTTAATTGGTGATGGGCAATGACAGGCTCCTCGGGAATGAGTACTGCATTATGTGTCCAGTTGTGGAAAATGACGAGAACAAGTTTGTACATACAAATTTGACGCAGACGTGCCTTCCGGATAGACACACCTTCCCCAATTAAAATTGTCCTGATCTTTTTGCTGTAAGGCATCATGTTGAATCCTCAACTTCGATTACGAGCATCGCTTAGCGCACTGACCGATTTGAAAAGTTCATCTGTGAATGACTAGTGCTACGGGTACCGAGCTAATGTCAAGGGAAGCAAAGACGCATTCATTATGTATTGCAGAACTCGTAAAGGTGTTTCCAGTGAACATTTAACGTGACGTTGAATAGATATTTGTAATCGTACACAGACCCATGGATGATCATTCCATCTGTCAAAAGATCGAGTTCCTACTACCCACGAATAGCGCTAGTACCATCGTCCGGTCCTGGCAGCCCTTCCTCATCACCTGGCTCGCGATAGATGCCAGACTTGCCCGCTCCTCGCGTGCGCTCGGCGATAATGTTACTCTCATCAATTGCTTCGGTATCATCTCGAGCTATGCGCAACAGTCAGTATCATACACCGTCCCTCGCGTATCGCTACTATTGGGCAACGAACCTAGCTGCGCGTCTGAGTCGGCCGTCCTCTCGTCGATAGGATCCTCAATGCGAGCCTCATCACCCACGACGGGGATCTGGCTCTGGCCAGTTCGAGACTTGTAGTCGTTTTGCGTAGTGTCGGCAGTATGTGCGCCTTCAACGCCCTCACCGCTGGGCTGATATTCGTTGTTTGGTGCAGACATTGTGGGTTGAGGTAAGAAGGGACTGGTGGTGATGGGTGATGGTGCAATTCAATAATGTTTGCAGACTTCAGATAAGTTTTTTGGTTGGAAAAGAGATGACTATCTGCACAAACACCTGGGTATATATGCGTCGCTGATGGGACCCCCTCCATGTCCAACTGACCTTACCGCTTCGATTTCGTCACTGCTCTGTCGTCATGATACTCGTGCTGAGTGCTCCAAATGCCAATGAGGCGGGCCGCTTGACACAAGTCCTGAGGTCATCAAGATTCAAACCACAACCGTGCTGATGCTGGGAAGGGGGTGACGAAGAGCGGGGCCGGGGCACTCGGATGCGTCGACCTGAGGTTTGAAGCAAGCTGATGGAGCATGTCGACGAGGGCCTGGCTTGGACTCGAACCCGATCGTCTACTTCAGGTACCATCTCCCAAAGCATGCTGCGGCAGGAGAAAAAGGGGATAGCAGGGTGCAAGGCTGAGTATGGGGACCAATCATACGTCACTGGCAAACTCAGCGAGGAGTCAAAGACGTCAAGACCGTCCACTTGACTCGAAATGACAGTCGGTTTGATTCGCTTCGGGAGCCTCCCTTGTTGGGGCATGCATCCGGGTCCCGGATATGCAAGCACTTAACGGAAACAGGATATCAAGATCCTGGACCACCCATGGTGGATGTGAGGGACCAGTTCGGAGGTGTAATCCGTACCATTATTTGACCTAAAGATTTTGTCATGAGAGGGTGTTAGGGCTCCCTCGACAAGAGAATACTATGCATGATGCCCGGGAAATAGCGCTTTTGCTTTCTGTATGAAAGTTGGGCATACGAATAAAGCTGGAAGCGTCGCCAGCGGTTTAAACTAGGAGAGATGTCCTCGGATGAGTGCTTTGAGTTTCAGACAATGCCAAGTGAAGCTAGTGTATCGGAGAAGAAGATAATCCGATCGCCGGTGACAATAGCGTACCCGGCGACCCATTCCCTGGCTCTCCAGGCTCTCCTGACTCTCGAGCCTCTCCTGCCTTTCTCACTGTTGATCAGACAGATATCGGTCTCTCAGCTCTGCGAAACCGGGATCGGTCCACGCTTAGCATTCCCCTCCAGGCGCAATACATCATACAAGCTCAACCTTTCGCTCGCCCAAAGTCTCCAAGATTCTGATATACTCACCAGCATCCATCTTCAGTCCATTCCTCCTGACGTCTCCTCCAGGCCTGTTTATAACAACTCTACCCTCTCCACTATCGTACTTGATACGAAACTCGTCAATCAACTCCCCGGCGATCGGTTGCATCATACCGTGGACGTAGCACTGTCCCAAGTAGACGTAGCATTCGCCAACTGGACGAAGCACGACGGGCATGTCCAATCCCTTCACGATGGCTATACTGTCTGTGGGCTTGGTGATATCGGGAACCAAACAAAAGTACCCCGTTCCAGAGACGCAGAATTGCTTGTACTGGAAGATGTCCATACTGTCGATCGCCTCGTGGTATCTAGGCATGGCTCCATCCTTGAGGTTGGCCCCAGAGGAAAGCCAGGATCGCCAGTCCTCTGCACCCCGTGAGACGTATGCAGACGACGCAAGGCTATCCTTGTCGTCCGTGTTGGCTATCAGTGTTGTGTTATATGCATCGAGCATTGCCTCCGAGGTAATATACAACGAATGTGGTAGCGTTCTGATGAAGGTTTGCGATTTCTGATCTAGAGCTAGGACATCGGCATACACGGTTGCAATTTCATCGAAAATTCTCCAATGCTCAAGGACACCGCTGAGGTAGGCAATGGAATCTTGCATCATGACAGTGACCTGCAAGAGATATTGAAGTGACTGCCTGGGCTGCGCTGCGGCTTGTAGGGCCTTCATGAGATGATTTCGCTTTTTCTTTGGTACCACCTCCGCCTTGGGCCGAAAGGTTGTGCCTCCGGAGTACCACATTGAGTGCTCCAGATACTGCGTTCGAGGTAGCGACCTCCAGTCAATCACCCAGGATGGCAAACCTGAGTTTACACCCTGCCCGCACAGACCTGACCATCCCAATAGTTGAGCTTTACCTCTTTCCGCCATTCGCACTGCGAAATTCGTGTAGACCGCTACCCAAGGGGTGGTGTAGTCGGGTTGAGGAGCCCAATCGTCCAACACCAAGTCCGTGGCGATGTTCCGTACCGCAAAAATCTTGTCTCGAGGGTCATAACAACTTAATCTCGATGCCTCATGCATGGCATCGATCAATGAAAAGACTCGAAGATCATTCTCATTGTTGGCAATCATCATTTGCCGGAGGCGGTATTGCTGGACGCTGCGGATAAATATTAGGTTAGGTTCTAGTTTGGCGTATCTTTGCCCTGGATAGTCTGATAGGAACCAGTCTGGCCATGACATGGTATATCTGGGTAGGAAGAGCCACGCCAGTGCAAAGATCTGATTCCATGGCATTTCTTCTCCGCCACAGGCCACGACTGGATCTGAGCTTAAGGATCCTTCTTGTTGACACCATACACGGGTAAAGTATGGTCTGAGGAGGAACTCGCCACAAGAGTTGATCAGTGACTCTTTCTGTGGATGGTTGTCCAAGACGTCGAGTATGTGAGATTTGCTTTGCAGTGCCCTCGCACCGGCCATGGTCCCTCCATACATTGCAGTGGGTCTGTACTCCTCGAGATACTTCGAAAAGTCAAGGGTCCTGGCGTACTGGATTGCCGCTTTGGCATCAGTGTCCATTGGGCCCATCCACACCATCGTTCGCTTGGCATTCTCGTAAACTTTGTACATCTAAGGCGACAGGTTAGCACGTAGACACATACCTTGTGATGACCCATGGCCGTCCTCCAACTAGATGTGCCTGCATTGAGAAGACACTCAGACCATGAGATGCTGAAGAACTCAGGCCATCGCGGACTCGACTTACCAAACTCACTTCTCGCGCTTTCTCGATGGCGTCGTCCTGGTTGATGCAACACACATCTATCCACAAGTAGACGACATGAATCTTCGATCGAAATCTCCTCAACACCTCGTCTGCATTCTTGTAGATGCCGAGTTTGGTACCTGAAATCAGGATATGATGGTGCGAGCGGTCGTCATTGCCACAAACGTATGAGGTAGCCGTGTATTCAGGTTGGGCATCTTTGAGATTGTGAACTAGGAACTTCGCAACCAAATCGTCGTGCTGATTGCCCGGGGCGAGTTCCAAGAGCCTGATGAACTCGCCGGTGTGCGGGAGTGGTACGTAGACAGACATGTCTGCCGTTCAGACCGAAATCACAGGCTTGGGATCTCCAGACAGAGGTTGGAGGCGTTGGTCACGAGGTAAGAGAACCAATATACACTCAAACCTGCCACAGACGGTACAGTAGCCTCTTGAACAGAGAAGATACTGTACTCAACCCATCTCAGCGGGTTGATGAATTGCCTGGATTAGCGTGCCATTACGAGCCAGACTTGCACGATACTATGATGATAAGGCCACCAGGTCACGATGGAAACATGCTGCCTTAGCCGAGTGAGGAGGACTCAGGTGTTAAGTGACTTCGAGAGCGGTTGCCGTTACCGTATCAAGTGCGGTGTGGTGCGGTCCCGACTGACCGGGCGAGATCGTGCCGACGCCCCGAAAGAAGCTTTCGCTGTCCCCCTCGGCCTCGTTTTCCTTCAGGAACTGTCTTGGTGGTTAGGCAGTATCATTAATTTACCCCGGATTTGCCCTCTTCCGTTCGACCCCCAGTGTCGCCTCTTCTACTACGGGTGTTTTGACGACGAGTACAGCCGGTAGCAGCATCCTCCCTTGACTCAATGTCGTGACCGCTCAACTTGTCGCACGTCCGCCATGGGTTTGACCCCGATATCGCACTACAACCCGAATGCCTGACAAGCCCACGACCGTGGTCGCCTATGCGGCTGGTGCATCGCTCGCCGCCATCGCCGCCTTCTACGTGTTTGGGCCGACGTTTTTCATAGATGGCGAGAACTCCTACAACACCAACGATGGCCGGAAACGCACCATCATTGGCCTCTCGAACCCGGCCAACGACTGCTTCATTAACTCTGTCCTCCAGGCCTTGGCTGGCTTGGGTGACCTCAGACTCTATTTGATTAAAGAGTTGCATAGGAAACAGCTCGATGGGCCTGAAATATACGATTCCGTTCCTCCGGTGCTGCGCAAGGGCGAAAGAGCTGACAAGATCGTGGGCTTGCAAAAGGGCCCCGTAACAAAGGCGCTGAAGGATATGCTGGATGCGCTGAACGAGAGACCCATATACAAGAAGACCATCAGCGCGCGGCCTATTATAGAGGCACTGGAAAGAGCTTTCAATACCCGCATTAGCCGGAATCAGCAAGACGCGCAGGAGTTTCTACAAATTGTCCTCGAACGGCTTTGCGACGAATATCACGCTGCGCAACGAGCACGCCTCAGATCGGAGAATCCCGATCACAACAGTGACACAGCCGCAGCCGACTCAAAGCCCTCAGGCGCAACTCGGGTATTGACCGAGGTCACGGTGGGGACGAGCGACGGGTTTCCCTTCGAGGGACGGATCGAGTCTCAAATTCAGTGCCAGCGGTGCGGTTTCAGAACGAAGCCCACTGCCACGACATTTGTATCTCTGACTTTGAACGTTCCGCAGAAAAGTTCAACTTCTCTAGACAATTGTTTTGATATTCTACTGAAAAGCGAAGAGATTGACGATTTCAAATGCGACAAATGCCGGCTCCAGCATGCATTAGACTGGAAGAAAAAAAAACTAGCATCTGCAAAGACGGACGAGGACCGGACGGAACTGGAAAACGAGGTGTCCTTGATTGAACAGGCAATCCAAAATGACCCCGAAAAGGCGCCGGAGGGAGTAATACTACCTGACTCAAGCCTAGCACCGAAGAGCAAGATCAAAAAGTCGACGCGCATCACCGTGTTTCCTAAAGTGATTGCCATCCATCTCTCACGCTCAGTTTTCGATCCAGGGAACTACTCGACCAAGAATATGGCAAAGGTGTCGTACACCCAACGACTTCGCCTTGGAGGATTGCTGAACGAGCATTGGTATAAACTGCTTGGAGTGGTATGTCATAAAGGCAGCCATCACAGCGGACATTACGAGTCGTTCCGGAGGAACCATGTGTATGCTCCATATGCAACTCCGGACCCATTCAGTGCATACGCAGCGGCAAGCCGCTATCCCAGCTCTGTCCCTTCAGTGACGCCTAGTCCGACCATACAGGCCACTCAGAATGGTGGGCCCGATGAGTCCAGCCCGCCTGCTGATGGACAATCAAGGACCTCACTCTCGTCGGCCTCATTGTCGACCGGAAATAGCAGGCCGACCTCTAACGGTGTGGACGCCACAGGGGCGCCTACGGAAGACGGCCCCGCTATGTCACTGGTACAGAGAACTGACACGCAGCTATCAAAGCAAATAAGGACCACGGATCCGGTGCCGGGCAAATTCAGGCGGCGGAAAAAGTCCAACGACAGGTGGTGGCGCATCTCAGACGACAAAATCAAGGAGGCGAGGCTGTCGGATGTGCTCTCCATGCAGCGGGAGGTTTATCTGCTGTTCTATGAGCTCGAGCGCCCTGGCGATGACGCCGGCGCTTGATGTGTATGCATTCGGATTGATGACCTGTACGCCATCGCCTCAGGGTTTGTAGAGGGCAGTACATACGGCAGATCCTACATTGCTGTCGATTTTGGGTAGATTCAGGACAGCATCATACTGTAGATACAAAACCGAGGCCTGAACTCGGCTTGACTCCACGACACCTGTCCTATATTTGCCGTTCCATGGAACCTTCCACACACTCGGAGTCACCCCTTTTTCTCTGGGGCAGAGTGGGCATATCTCCCGGAAATTCCCGCGGGGAAACACAGTGAACCGTAAGTGAGGCCTCAATGGGAGAGCAATCGCAAGGGAAGAACCGGAGGCTTTGTATGTGGAGATTGGTGGGAAAAATGACATCGAACGCTCGGCCGGTGATTTCATTTGCTTTTTGCTACCCCTCATCCATCCATCCAACAGCTCCGTACCAGCGATTAAGTGCTTTTTTCTCAACCATCTGAGATTCTTTTCTTTTCAAAACTCTTCTGACCTGCGGCATACTCGTACACCGTCGAGTTATCTGTTTTCACCCTTATCCATAGCTTGAACCGTTCAGAGACAGCCTCATATCGTCTCACAATACCCTTCAGCCCGGTTCCGATAGCCCCACTAAACAATCGTTAACATGGGTGTCAAGGATATCTTGTCGCGTAAGGAGGGCGTCATCGTTGGTGACGACGTGCTCAACCTCTTCAAGTACGCTCAAGAGCACAACTTTGCTATTCCTGCCATTGTAAGTCCGGTGATTCCTGCTCAATCACAGGCGATCTGACCCGAGATTGCGCAGAATGTGACCTCATCTTCGACTGTCGTCGCAGCCCTGGAAGCTGCTCGCGATGCCAATGCCCCAATCATTCTCCAGGCCTCTCAGGGAGGTGCTGCTTATTTTGCTGGCAAGGTGCGTCTGTCAAGATTCGGTGCAAACGTGACCACAGACTGAGCCAGATTGTAGGGCGTCAAGAATGACAAGCAACAAGCGTCCATCGCCGGTGCGGTTGCCGCAGCTCATTATATCCGTGTCGTTGCCCCCGCTTATGGGATCCCCGTCGTTCTGCACACCGACCACTGCGCGAAGAAGCTCCTCCCCTGGCTCGATGGCATGATGGATGCAGATGAGGCCTACTTCAAAGAGCATGGAGAGCCTCTGTTTTCCTCACACATGATTGATTTGTCTGAGGAGTCTGTCGACTGGAACATTGAGACAACCGCCAAATACTTGAAACGGGCCGCTCCCATGAAGCAATGGCTGGAAATGGTAAGCCAAATCGCGACTGAGAAAGGTGTGCGGGCACTTACATTTTCGCAGGAAATCGGGATCACGGGTGGTGAGGAAGACGGGGTCAACAACGAGGACGTCGACAACAACTCTCTGTACACCCAGCCCGAAGATATCCACCTGATCTACACCACCCTGAAAAAGATCTCTCCTTACTTCTCCATCGCGGCTGGTTTTGGCAACGTTCATGGTGTGTACAAGCCTGGCAACGTCCGTCTCCACCCCGAACTGCTCGACAAACATCAGAAGTACGTCAAGGAGAAGGAGTCGACTAAGAGCGACAAGCCTGTCTTCCTCGTCTTCCACGGTGGCTCCGGCTCGAGCAAGAAGGAATACACGGACGCCATCAGCTACGGTGTGGTCAAGGTCAATCTCGATACTGACCTGCAATATGCCTACCTGACCGGTATCCGTGACTATGTTCTCAACAAGAAGGATTACCTGATGACGCAAGTTGGCAACCCCGATGGCGAGGACAAGCCCAACAAGAAATACTTCGACCCGCGCGTGTGGGTACGTGAGGGCGAGAAGACAATGAGTGCTCGCGTGACCGAGGGATTGAAGGACTTCAACACCGCTAATCAGCTGTAGACGCCCAGTATTGAGGATATGCCCCTGGAGCTCTTTTGTACGCCTTTTGGAGAGGTGAGCTGTGTCTTCTCGCGGGCCGCTGCTCCTGTTGAGAACAGAACTTCATAAGTCAAGAAGAGGCAATGATGTGTTTGGTCTTCACGCCTACATAACTACCACAACAATGAAAACAATCAAATTGAACCCCATCACATCTTTCTTGCTCGCCTGTTTCCACGAAAATTCTAGCGTTCGACTAGGCAATAGCCGATGGGCGATGAAGCAAGCTCAGCCACATCAGCTGTGGCGGTTTTCAGTGGTTCGTACGATTCGGAATTTGACAACAATACGTCACCGAGATTGCGGATGATGTTGAGAGCAGTTCAACAAACACGCCCATGAATCACTGTGCCACCCTCGTTCCCTTACAAGTTGACCCTTCGCTCGCTTAACATTCGAAGATCTCCCCTACTCGAATTCTCCTTTTTATTTTCAGTCGCAACGCCATTCATTCATACACGTCTACCTCAGATCTACCTGCGGTACTCCTCCGCCCACCAAGCCTAAATATCATGCCTGAAGTCGAAGGTGGAGCGGTGCCCAGCACGAGCAAAGGATCATGGTCTTCGTTCTTGAAAGTGAGTCGGCAGATGAAAAATGTGTAGTAGAAACTGACAGAACGCGCGCAGTCGATTGCCTCATTTAATGGCGACCTGGCTTCGTTGACTGCCCCCGCCTTTATCCTCTCTACACAGTCACTCGTGGAATTCTCCGCGTACTGGGCTGAAAACCAGTCGCTATTCATAGCACCAGCCCTAGAGAAGCATCCTGCGAGGCGCGCACTGCTGGTGCTCAAGTGGCTGCTAAACACCCTCAAGCAACAATATTGCTCGCGATCCGAAAAGCTCGGGTCGGAGAAGAAACCGCTGAATCCGTTTCTCGGTGAGCTGTTTCTGGGCAAATGGGACGATGAATGCGGCGAGACAACCCTAGTATCAGAGCAAGTCAGCCACCACCCTCCTGTAACAGCCTATTGCATCACCAACGAGAAGTATCGGATCCGACTGCAGGGCTACAACGGCCAGAAGGCCAGTTTTAGTAGGACTATCCACGTCAAGCAGATCGGACACGCCCTCTTGACCTTGCATCCTCCCGATAGCGACCAAGCCGAAACCTACCTCATCACCCTACCTGCCCTACATATCGAGAGCCTGATCTACGGCGCGCCTTTTGTCGAGCTAGGCAGATTTATCCATATCATCTCCAGCTCCGGCTATGTCGCCAAGATCGATTTCAGTGGCAAGGGTTGGCTCTCCGGCACGAAGAACAGCTTCACAGCATCTCTATGGAAGGAGGGCGAAGGGTCGGAGAAAAGCCCCCTGTACACTGCCGCCGGCAAATGGTCCGATTCATTTACGATAAAAGAAGGTGACGCGAAGCGAGGCAAGGAGATTCTTACCTTCAAGCCTTCGGACACCAAGCTCTCCAAGCTCATCGTAGCGCCCGTCGAAGAACAAGATGTGTTGGAAAGCCGGAAAGCCTGGTCAAAGGTAGCACAGAGCATTGAGAAAGGCGATATGGATGCCGCCGCACATTACAAGTCCAGAATTGAGAATGCTCAGCGAGCGTTGCGCAAGAAGGAGCAGGAAGAGAAGCGAGAGTGGGAGAGAGTATTCTTCTCGCAAGCAGACCCGAAGGACAAGCTCGAGCAGGTGTTCGATAGCCTGGTCAAGGTTGCTGGAAGTTTCGGCATCAATAGCTGGGAGGGCGTGGCTCCAGACAAGACAGCTGGCATTTGGAGGTATGATGAACAAAAGGCTGCAAAGGCAAGAAAGCCTTTCCACCCCAAGGAAGGCTTGTTGGCTTTAGGCGAAAATCCAGATGGTACTTCAGCGCCAGTGAGCCGAGTCACAACAAACCAAGGCACAGGCCAACCGACCTGACGGCGGCTTTAATGGAGGGTGTGGCTGGTAGCCGGGGAGAAGAATGCAGGAACGAGACAGCCAGAATTCGGCGCTCTTTGTATTAATAGCTTCTTATGAGCGGCGGGTTGACTTTACGCTGGTGATGAGCGACCAGTGCTGTTTTGCCGAACTTAGCTCCGCATCACGGGCTCTCATGAAGTCTCGGCCGACTGGTTGTCAGCGTCAGCCAGGCAATGGAGTCGAAGGTTATAGTTTGTAGGCAACTGGAAACCGCACGAAAAAAGGGCTCGAGGTCTGTGGGGATTGGTAAGCTCAGGCCTTCTCCAAGCCCAAAGGCTCCCCGGACAGTCGTCTCTTATCTCCATATCAATCTTAGTCGGTGGCCCACTCTAGCTCGGCTTCGAGGTCTGCTGCATCCGAGCTGCCCAATAACTCTGCTTGCAGGACACACACCGAACACAGACGGCTTCCATTGCTGACCTAACGTGCTGCTGCAGGGACGAAGCTTCCCAACCTGGTGCCCTCAAGAACACCTATCAAGGCCGCTTGTGCGAGGGTTTAGGCCCCGACCGCTACGTACCACTACCGTGATACGAGGGATTCCGCACTGCTGCAACCTTAGATATCGAGGAGGGGAAGCAATCCAGGTCTATGAGGAGAGCACGCGCCGTGGGAGATGTCATTGGGTTGACTCGCTCCCAAACTCGTCCGGGCAATCATGTAACGCGAAGTATAAGAAGCACGGGAAGCATCTCACCTGTCACATCCGTACGAACACCGACTGCCGGAATTCAAGGAAAGACCTTCCCATCGCAACAACGACCATTTCAGACTTGCCGGAGACAACTTCTTCGACTCGATCCTTCACCAGACACAGGTTCGATAAAGAAGTCCACACGCGGGTCTAACACCATGTCGTCCCCTCCGTACAACGCATTGACCCTTTACACGGCCGGCACGCCAAACGGGCTGAAACCAGCCATGGTTCTGGAAGAACTTGGTCTCAAGTACGATGTCAAAGCAATTAACATTGGGACCAATGAGCAGAAGCAGGACTGGTTTCTGGAGATCAATCCCAACGGTCGCATCCCGGCACTCAAGGATGGCGACTTGCGAGTCTTTGAGAGCGGGGCAATTATGCTATACTTGACCGATTTGTATGACAAAGAGAAGAAGTTCACATACGAGTATGGTACTGCGCTTTACTACGAGATGATGAGCTGGTTGATGTTCCAGATGGGTGGCCTGGGTCCTATGCAAGGTCAGATAAAGCCAACACTCTCCCAGCTCATATCTTCCTGACACGAGGTATCACAGGACAAGCAAACCACTTCCGCGCCTTTGCCCCGGTATATTCAGCCTATGGTATCAAGCGCTACCTCGACGAAACCAAGCGCCTCTACGGCGTTCTAGAAATCCGCCTCTCCAAGGCGGATTGGCTAGCCGGTGACAAGTATACCATTGCAGACATGGCCAATTACTCCTGGACCCGAGCGGGACCATTGTTCCTAGATATCGACATGGCCGAGTTTCCGGGCGTGGAAAAGTGGCTGAAACGGATCGAGGAGAGACCAGCTGTACAGAAAGCAAGGAAGGTTCCGGAGTCGAATCGCACTGAAGAGGAGCTGGTCAAGATGATCCAAGGCGCCAAGGATAGGGTCGATTCTCTGAAGGGGACAGACAAGGACGAGCCTTCGAAGATATAGGGACAGGTGCTTCTTATTGTTGCTATACATTTTGCAAGGAAGAGACGATTGTTCCTTCCACGCAGAAGAAATGGAGATGATGATGATCGGCTTGTTGTTTTGCCGAAGCCGGCGTCCACTCTATCTTTGACTTCACTTCGACTTCGACTTCGACTTACAATTCTGTTGGAACACCAACTACGTATTCATCCGGCTGACAAGCTGGCATTTCCTCCGCCCTGCTCACAGTTGTGGGAGCTGGATAAGAGGGAATAACATTGAAAATGTTACAAAATACTTTGGGAAATAAGGTTTGTAAGGAGTTGTTGCCTGATGCAGTATCGAATTGGCGGCTTCTGAGTCACAGCTCAAAGCCCTAGACGCAGTAACTATTCACATGTAGGTCGAAATGGTTGGTATGGATTCTTCTCTACTTTTGAACCGTGTCTATCGAGTCGTCCTTGTATAGCGCCTATGAGGACTTTTCTCGTCCTGTGCCCTTTCTCTTCGCGTCCAAACAATTATCTTTCTCGAACCAATCACTCTCTGCATCCGAACTCGAAGAATCATCACATAGAAGAACCGCCTCAGGCATTTCGAACCACGAAACTTGGTATAGCTCAAGATCGGGCCATCTATGATACTTTCCGATCAGAAGAGCAAGGAGCTCCGCCCGCGCGTCATCTTGAACAACGTCTAGCCTGAAAGCGTCAGTCGCCCACGCATCAACGGGCCTACCGCGACAATGTCTCCAAAGCACGTCGAAGAACAACACCGTCGCATTAGAAATGCGTCCCGCGACACCAAACCCGCCTCCACAACCGCCTCCACGGTCCAAAAGGCGCCTAAAAAGAGTCAAAACAAAGGGAGACATTCTGGCAACATGCCCGCAGCCTCGCTCTCGGGCGTAGACAGAACAACGCAAGAAGAATCACCCTCGTTC
Source organism: Capronia americana (assembly GCA_016110215.1). Lineage (NCBI taxonomy): Eukaryota > Fungi > Ascomycota > Eurotiomycetes > Chaetothyriales > Herpotrichiellaceae > Capronia > Capronia americana. The sequence goes on from JADWQD010000017.1 coordinate 332,759, forward strand.
TCCCCACCGACCCGCCAGCCCACGGAGTCTGATATACCTTGCTTCCCAAACACGAAAATCACCCACCGGCATGTCCTGTTCTGGTCCGGCCCACTCTCGAACTGGCACGTCGGGACGAGCACCAACAAGAAATCGACATTCTCAGGACGACGCGTCCTGGACCTTCTCCTCCCTCGCCTCGACGCGGAGGGTATACCTCATCCCACCGAGCGAGCCCTCAGCACCAGGCTCCTCGCACGGCATAGCTTCAACTGCGGCGAGCAATTCATGATGGCGTGCAAAGGCTGGCTCTTCGAGCGGCACCAAAAGTCCGAACCCCTCACGGAACGCATGCCAGACGACCACGCCGAGACGCTCTGCCAGAAGCTGACGGCCTTCCACGAGCGAGCGTCCACGGATCGCGTCCCGGACCCGGACACCGAGGAAAGCGACACGCTCCCGAGGTTTCGGGCCGCGAACTCCACGATCCTCTCGGTCCTGCGCGCCAGTGATCCGAAGGAACAGAAGGCGCTAGGTCGCCAGTGCGAGGGTTTCGACGAGCGCATCTGGACACCCGCGAGCGTCCATGTCGTTGTGTGTGCGTGCATTGCGCGCGCGGAGGTGGATCCCGAATTGAGAGCCCTGTACGAATTCGCGGGCAGGACGATCCCGCGGACCGGCCAGTCGACGCGGAATGATAAACATGTAAAAACGACGCGGGTGGACGGCAAAACGAGTGCTGATGCCGACAAAGCGACGACGCGTCCGGAGAATGAAGATGCGGCAGATAAAGGAGAAGGAGGAGGAGGAGGTGGTGGTGGTGGTGGATGTGATGGTGGTGATGGACCTAAACACGCCAACGGAGACCGAGAGATGACCAAAATACAGTTGAGGAAGTTCGTCGAGGGCAGCCCCGTTGACCGCGTCTGGGGGGTTGGATTGAAGTGGGATGATCCCAAATGTGAAGAGGAGGGAAGCTGGAGGGGCGAAAACCGGCTTGGAAAGTGTCATGATGAGGCGGCAAGGTACGTGCGGGACAAGGGGACCGTGGTACCCTGAGGGACGAGAAAGGAGGTGGGTCAAGAAGAAGCCTATCTCGTGCTCGGCAATGTGTCTTCTATAGAGCGCGTCTAGGAGCCCTATGAGCTGGCTGCAGTTAGGTTGTATCGGCGCTGTATGGAACACAAAATGTCGAATGGAAAGAAAGAAAGGCATATGTTGGCGTGGGCATTGTATTGTATCGTGGACACCTCGAAGAGTCGCTTGACAATATCACTCTGTACGTCGTGACCAGCTCCCCAACATGTCTCCCACCTCCATCACATCTCCCTTCAGGCTTTCCCTTCACATTGCCTGTCGTGCATAGCACCTCTTTATACTTTCTCTTCATCTGGATCTGCTTGACCCCTCGTGTCCTGCTGCGATGTTGCGTCTCGGCAGCTGTGACTCTGTCTACCTCAGCATATTTTCAAAGTACGCCTCCGCTCATTGACGGTGGTGCAACAGGCATCAACTCAGCAGCTACATGCGGTCTGCCGTTGACTGCCCAGGCGATAACTTCCTGGGGCATCTGTCCGCATCGCCTTGATTTTTACATCCAGCTCTTTATATGCGTCCAGACAGAACAGTTCGCCATATTCTGTGGCTGAAGCAGGGAGCCTTGCTGTTTAACCAGCGGTCGGTCGCTCGTGATGGCGCTCTGCCTCATTTGAGTGGCTTGATCAAAAGCCGAGAAAGAAGGAAAATCCTCAGGGTGGGTAGGACCTCGACAGTTCTCCCATAAGTAATAACTTTCATTCGCCAGGTGTATCTTACTTTGCCCGTAGCTCACACCAGTACCTGCAAGTCAGGGGCTGTTGCATAACCAGACGAGCGGAATTCTTTCTTGACGAGCATCTCTTGACGAGCCAATTGCAGTCTTTCGGCCGTATTAGCCTCTTCTTCGTGGGGACGCAAGAAGTCTGGATACGTCCTTTCTGCAAATTGGAGAAATTCCCGAGCTTCGTGGTCATGACCTTGGCCTAGAGATAGTTGGGCAGCGTCAAGGATCGACCCCAGCAAGATCTTCCGCACCAGCTTGTTGGGGCCTTTCTGCCACTTGGAGAATTCCTCGACGAATGATGAGCTTCTCAGCTTCTGATACAAGATACTTGCTGAGGGAAAGGCAGGATGATAGATCTGGAGAATGGCAGGGTCGAAAGGGGAATGATCGATGGTAAGGCCGTATCTCAACAGCAAGTCGTAAAGAGGCGCGGGCACGCGTTTTCGGCTCAAAGAGTTCTGTAACAGGATTGCTCCAGCCACTTGGCGCCAGGAGTGTGGGAGTGGTTCCGGAGCGGATTTACCCTTCGACAAGATGGACTTCAACCGGTATTCATAGGCTTGCGTGTAAAGTTGAACAGCCTCCTGTAGCCGACTCCGGCGAGCTGTTTCCTTGATCATGAGAGACACAAGCCGGTCCTCGGCTCGCAAATAAGCCATAGCATCTGGAGCAGATTCGTCGCTGGATATGGAGGTGAAGTTGTTGAAGGAACATTCGTAGAGAACCTGCAACCATTGCCAAACTTCCCGTTCGTAGCCATCAACATACATGACAGACACAAGAGGGTCCATGTACTTCGCATTGAGCAAGAGATCTTTCTTTTCCGGGCCTGTCATAGCATTAAACCAGCGGGCCAGTCTCGGGGCCAGTCCTTCGTCTTTGTTTGATAGGCTGCCTCGCTTCTCGCGGCCTTGGAGGTATTGAATGGCGCATGACTGAACGAGGTACGAGTCAAGGGCCTTCTTCAGCAGGGCGTTGTCGAAGGTCTTCACCGCCGTCGCAGCCAGGCCGCGGGTTTGGAGAAATGTGAGAGACTGTTGCTTGAAGAGGGGATGACCGAGAATGCTATCTAGATGAGAGTGTGTGGAATGGGTCACCCTCTGGGCAGGATCAGGAATTGACTCGGCGGCGTGCTGAGCATCGTGGCCGGCTTTGGGAGAAGGGTGCTTCTCATCTAGACGTCGTTGGAAGGCGGATTCGAGGACATTGAGGAGCTGCTTGGACTCGCGGGGAGACTGCGGTGATATCGGAGGGTGAATTGAGGCGAGCAGCTTACGGATGTAGAGGGACGAGCTGAGCCTCATGTTGGAGCCAGTCAAACATCAATCATTGTTGGATGCTACAGAGTGTCGTTGATCGTTGTGAGCTCGGTCAAGTGGTATGGGAATGTGTGGGGAGGCCTGGTCCAGGAACGAGGGCGCCACTGTCGCACCTTTGGGCTGCGCCCGCGGGAGCTTGGCGAGGAACCTTCCCCCAGAATTCTGCGGCTAGAAACTTGTAGCCTTTTGAATGTGTCCTCTCAATACATTCATGTCAACAATTGGATCGTTGTGCTTTTACATTCACCTCACCACTTGTACTTGCCTCACCCGGTGACAGCTCTTCTCTCAGGAGCCAGCTGCTCTTCCAGTAGCTGCGACTTCCACTAATATCACGTCATTGTCGCCGCCTGTTCACCCTTCGCTCAACTGAGCCCGCATCTCCTTGCCTCTTCACCACCACACCACACCCAAACCTACACCAATGGCCGAAGTCCAAAGCCGCGGAGGCGGGCCTAGAGGTCGCGGCGGCTTCAGAGGTGGTCGAGGCGGATTTCGTGGCACAAGAAACACATCCAGAAGTCAACACAAACCAGACAACGAGCAAGAGAACACCCCTCTCGCACCGCTGGAAGATCAGGGTGAAGTCGGTGAACTGCTCAGGAAATATGGCGATCGAGTGCCTCTGCTCAAAGAAATCTGCCCTGGCTGGAGTGATCAGGACCTGGTCTACGCCTTGAACGAGACTGACGGCGACGTGGAAAATGCTTTCGACCGCATCTCAAGTGGTAATGAAAAACTACAGACTCAATATCAATCTTCTTGCTGACCATCCGTGTCCAGGTTCAATCTCACAATGGGGTGAGGTCAAGAAGAAACATGCGAAGGCCAAAGAAGCTACTCCCGGGTCAACCGAAACCGCTACTCGAGGTCGTGGTCGTGGTGGGTTTGAAGGCCGAGGAAGAGGTCGTGGTGCTGAGCGCGGCGCTAGAGGCGGCCGTGGCGCAAAAACAGGATCTGCTGCTCACACCAATGGTACCAAATCGACTGTCGACGGTTCGGATACCCTTCCTACCACTAACGTCGAGGCTGTCGGAGGCTGGGATACCGCCCCTGACCCTGCTCCTACCAATGGCGACAACCTAGCACATGCTACGGACGACTGGGCAAACGAGCCCGGCAAAGATTCATTGTCCTCTCTTCAGACCGAAGAGCCTAAGCCAGCTTCAAGTGCTGCGCCATCTGCCGTCAAGCCGGGTGGATGGGCCGGCTTGTTCGCTAAGCCTACGCCGGCACCAGCTCCCAAGAAGGCTGTCGCACCACCTCCTCCGACAGCGCAACCCGAAGAATCCGTCGTTGAAGCAGTGCCTGAGCCCACGATTGAGGCCCCAGCTGTTGAGACACCAGAGCCGGCTCTACCGCCACCAATTGAAGCAGTCGATGTCAATGAGGATGGACCGAGTGAGCTGCCCTCTGCGCCACATTCAGACACAGGACGAGAGCTTACCCCTTCGAAAGATGAACTCACAGAGCACAATTTGGAAAAACTCCCCGACACCTCTCATCCACCCGAATCTGCCACTCAAATCAGTACCGTTGCAAGCACCGTAGACCCCCTCGCGGCGCCGGACTCAAAGATCGCCCCCCGAGTGCCCCTGTCAGGCTATCATGCCACTGCGCTAAAGGCGACCGGAGGTGCAAGCCGATCCGCAAGCTTTGCAAGGAAGGTCATGGAACAACAAGAGGCAGTGGTTATGCCCGGGAATCACGCGATTGAGAAGGCGGCAGTACAATTTGGCAAGCTGGGATTGAGCGCGGATGACGTGGATGTGGATGAAGACAGAGAGGAGCCAGAGACTCGAACTCCGCTTCCTGATGACTCGCCCGCTGCTCCACGCGCTTCACTTCCACCTGCCTTACCCGAAGCACAGCAGACACCGGCCCCAGTCTCAACTCAACCTTTGGTCGAAGCACCATCGACTGCCCAGCGACAAGCAGCGGGTCTGCCCCCCGCTCCTCAACAAGCGCCCGAACCCTCACCTCAGTCTGCGTCGGCATATGCGGATCAATACCGCTACGGTCAAGGCCAGAAGCCGTACGACCCATTCGGTCAACCGCAACCGCAGACTACTCAAGCGCCGACACAGGAACCCTTCTCCAATCAAGTCCCCAGCCAACCCTCTACTGCCACCACCCAACCAGACTATTCGGCATACTACGGTCGCGATGCTTACAATTACTACGGTTACGGTCATGGTCAAGATGCTCAACGAAGCGGCAGTGCTTTTGGCACTTCGGCTCCTGATACTCAAGCTCATTACGCCACGTCACGCCCTCAGCAGCATGCTTTGGGTCAACAGGAAACACAAGGAAGTGGCAATAACACTCCCGCACCCGGCTTGCCCGCACAGCACACCCAGCAACAAGCCGGTCACATGCAGCAAAACCAAGGTCAAGGATATCCTGGATATGGCTACCCCAACGCATACAATCAACAGTTTCCGCAGTACGCTGCAAACTACATGGGCAATGTGAATCATCGTTACGGAGCAAATCGTCCAATGTTTGATGATGTACGTCGACAGGATAGCGACTACTACAGCAGTCAGCAGCAGTACAGTTATGGTCAGAATCACTACGGCAACACGTACAAGTCGAACATGTATGGTCAACCTCAGCAAGGCTACTCCTACGAACATGCTTCATCTCCAGCAAACGTCGGCGCATTCGGTCGAGAGGCGGGTTATGGCCGGGCTGGCTCTGCTCAGCCTTCCGAAGCTCAACAGGGTGCGGCTGCCAGTGCCGGGTTCGGTGGCATGCCTGACCCCTTTGGACGATCTTCATCTGGGTTTGGACAACCACAGGGCTTAGGGCAACAGCACGGTGCGCACGCCGAAGATCCTGCAAAGGGATCAGGACCGAGCCCTTCGATGCAAGGCGGACGTCCTGGGTCTGCGGTCAACAGCGGTTTCCCAGCTCCACAGGGTGGCTTGCCTCCGCCGTCGCAGCACTCTGCGCAGCAGGCATTTGGCGGCTATCCTCAGTATGGTGGTAACGTTGCCACTGGTCACCAAAACAGCCACCAGAATACCGCATACGGCAGTTATGGTTCCAACAATGCCTTTGGTGGATATGGCGGCTATGGAGGCGCTCGAGGAGGATGGAGCGGCAGCTATGGCTCTGGCCATTAGTTGCATTGACCAGGTGAACCTAGTGTGGACCACAGCTGCATCAATCTCTCCTCTGTTTCTTCTCACTCATGGAGTCGAAAATCATGGCGAAAAAGGGCAGGGACAGATTGTCGAAACTTGTATTTGCGCGGACAATCATGCAACTTTGCCGCGGAGAGAGGGTTCTTGATCTCTCATTGCGAGTCCTTTTCTTCATAATGCACACTGCACACTGTACTTGTACACAACTGAGAGGGTTGAGGGGGTGGAATGGGGTGCCAGGGGAATTCTAGTTCCACGAAACTGTCATTATGGATAGGAAAACGGGCAAAAATGATAGGTCATAGTACTACCACTCGGAGTGGAGAGGGCAATGGGAGAACAGCCTCATCGACGCTGGGCGAAGTCGATCCTGATCAATGAAATTTGTGGAACTGAATCAATCTGCTCGTATGAGATCTCGTAGCCTGGTGACGGCACTGACGTTGGACTATTCCGGATTCTCTTCGTGGCTTAGTCATGTGATCGGCCAGATCCGGAAGATCTGAGGGCGCACCGGAGCGGATGCTCACTCTTATTTCACTGCTGTGTCACCGAACTCTCAACCCTCGTAGCCTACCTGAGTATTCTCGCCGGCGACAAGACTCCAATTGAGGGTTCTTATCCGCTGATAAAAGGCCTCAGAGCTCAATGCGCGGTGCTGAGTGACGGCATTAGTACCTGGTTCTGCAGCTCGCCGAGCTCGAACCTGACTGGGAGGGACCAAACGAGCTCGGATTCCCCAACCAGTTCCTTGATTTGTTGCCAGCCATGCACCGTGTTTGAGACTGGACCTCCGCCTCCCAAGACTCTAGGCCCCTGTTGATCATGTCTCGGTAAGCAAGCACGTTCGTTGTTCATCCGGAGGGAGACTTTCCTCGCTACAGCACGAATAACGGCCGGGAGTATCCTATCTGTGGCTTCGAGTGCAGGTAAGTGAGCAAGATACATTGCCACAGTGCGTGTCAGAATCTCTATATCATTGTCGTAGTCCTGGACGTGAGTTCCGGGGTCCATACGATCTTGCAAACAACCACGACCAAACCCGCAGCCGGCGAAACACATTAACACCTTCCAAACATAATGGCCTCTTCGGACAAACCTCGCATCGTCATCATAGGGTCAGGATGGGCGGGCTTCTACCTCGCCGAAAATATCGACCTGAACACCTACTCCGTCACCATAATTTCCCCACGGCGCACATCGGCATATACACCCCTGCTGGCCTCAGCAGCAGTAGGCCTCTTCAACTTCTACCTGGCCGAGGAGCCTGTGCGAAGCAAATCTCGGAGCGCACTTCGCTTCATCAAAGCCCACGTGCTGGATATCAACTTCCCGACGAAGACATGTCGATGCGCCCCTGCCTTTGATGAAGACCCCCAGCTCGCCAACGACGAATTCGACGTCGAATATGACTACCTCGTCATCGCGCCGGGATGCCAGCCCAATACCTTTGGCACCCCGGGCGTGGCAGAGCACGCCATCTTCATCAAGAATGTATCCGACGCCATGAAAGTGCGCAAGACCATGTTCGACCTCCTCGAAAAGGCGTCGCTCCCCAACGTTACCCCCGCCCGCGCCAAGGAACTTTTGCACATCGCCATCGTAGGCGGCGGGCCCACGGGCATCGAGTTGACGGCCGAACTCGACGACCTCTGCCAGGACGAACTCCGCTACATCTACCCGCAGGTCGCCGAGCATGTGACCATCTCCATCTACGACGTGGCCCCGCACATCCTCTCGGCGTATGAGAACAAATTGCACGAGTACGCGACCGCGCAGCTGGAAAAGCGGCGCATCGACGTCGCGCCCAACACGCGGATCGAAAAGGTCGACGACCAAGCAATCTACATCAAGGACAAAGGCCGCGTCCCCTACGGCATGCTCATCTGGGCGACGGGGAACAAGAACGTGCCCCTGATCGAGAACATCGACGTCAAGCTCTCGGAGAAGGGCCTCAAGCGCATCCTGACGGACGACCGCCTCCGCGTGTTCAAGGCTGGGAAAGAAGGTGACGTTCACGACGGCGTGTTTGCACTCGGCGACGCCGCCGACATTGAAGGCGCCTCCCTCCCCACGACGGCCGAAGTCGCCGTCCAAAAGGCCAAGTATCTGGTGCGCACTTTCAACGAGCTGGCCAAATCAACCCGCGGGGGCTCGGGGAACGACGCACCCTCGGCGCAGCAGCAGCAGCAGCAGCAGCCACCGTTCACGTACTCCCAGAAGCAGCTGGTGAGTTATATCGGGGCACGCGACGGGGTCATTGCAGGAAAGGGCCCGAATAGTGAAGGCTGGACCGGGCGGAGTGCGTGGCTGGCCTGGCGGAGCGGGAGTTTGATGTGGAACCGCAACTGGAGATCCAGAGTCACAATCGTGTTGACTTGGGCGATTAATCGCATCTGGGGCAAAGAGATCGCGAGGATGTAAAAGGGCGTGTGTGAACTATGTCCGACAGGATGACTGGCTGGCTGGCTGACTGGCTGAGTGATGGATCTGGGTCTGAATTCGTCTTGAATTGGTCTTGAATTTGCGTGTACGTCTAGGTCTAAGTCTGGGTCTGAATCTGGGTTTAGGTCTGGGATTTAGGACTGAATCTAGATGACCGACTCAGTACATAGGATCGACGACAACACTGCGCATATGATTTAATGAGCACCCAGAGACCAACGGATTAACTAGAACTGTTATGCAAGGCAAGGGCGGCGGAAGTAAAATTATCTCCTATATCAACACCAATATCAACATCAACATCAACAGCCTGACGATGTAATGTGACTGAGATACGATACGATACGATAACGATATGGAGGACCAGGTATTCATCCCCTCCCTCCGGGATGATATTCCCAGAATGGAATATACCCCTTGTCCAGTCCTCCGATAGGAAGGTTATATCTCCTCTTGAAGGTTCATGGCACATATCGTATAACATATTAATTGAACATCGTATCGCACCGCATCTCCATCTCTGCTATACAGCCGCCCTATCTATTCATTTCAATATATACACCATCTTTGACCCGCCTCGAGTCTTTGACAGACCGCGATCCTCCCACCCGTGACGGCATCAGGATCGTCAAGCAGAGCAGAAAGTTCGGAATCAACCATTGCTCGCTCTCCCACGCGTGAGATAAACGCCCTGGCTTCGAATCGCGCAGTGATGGTGTCGTTTCCATCTCCGTCTCCTTCTCTACGAGCTCGCGAGACCAGTGCGCAGACAATAGCGCCCGTGTCCGTGTCCGTGTCCGTCTCTGCATCTGCATCTGCACGCGTCAACGCCCGAGGCATCACGATCGCGGGAGACGATAGAGCCGCCAAGTCTTCTCCCTCCCAGTCTGGCTCGTCGTCGCATTCGGGATAGACATGCCGTGCGGACTCGAATTTATACCATACCCGCGCGGCGCGGTCGAGCATGTAGAAGACGGGCTCTAGCCGCTTGCTTGCGTACTTGATTGTGAAGCCCGGGAATTCGACGCTCAAGCCCGCTGGGGAACGCGGGGCCGGAGATCCAGCCACCAAGCTGTACGTGTCGGTGGATGTGTTGCGGTTCAGGAAGCTGGCGGGAGCCCACCGGTAGCCTTCGTCGCGCAACTTCCGGCCTGCCATGAATATCAGATGGCGCGGCACCTGCGGGATGTGGGACAGGAGATACAGGATCCTCCTGTCGGGGGGCAGGTCGTAGACCTTGTCCGTGTAGAAGCCGAGGAAGGTGGCGATGCAGATGGCTTCGTCGCCGGGTCGGCTGGTCGAGCGATATCGAAGCGCGTTCGACACGTTGATCACCTTGGCGGGTTCAAAGTCTGATCCCTCGATGGCCAGGTTGAGCATCTCGATGTCGGAATAGAGTTGGCGCGAATCGGACGCGATGTTGTCGGTGACGGATAAGACTTTGTCTTCGGACCTTTTGCGTTCGTCGGCCAAATTGACCACGCCGTCGAGGAACTGGAGATGGAGATTCCGCGCCAGGACGCCTTCCTTGAGAGTCCATAGGCGGCGCATCCAATCCGAGCAGCTGAGTCGCATGTTTATCTCTTCCATTGTTGTCGAGACAGGGCAGCGTTGAAGTTCCTGGTCAAGGACGAGCACGATCTCGGCCTGCTTATAGGTTTCAGACAGCCTGCTTATGGCTGCTTTTCTAGCTTCGTCGTTGGTCAGCGGAACGCAAAGCGTGTCCAACCAAAAGAACATTTGAGACTCTGCGGGTCGCGGTTCCGTTTTATCATCAGCGAGATTCTGGAAATACTTCGCTAGCCGTAACAATTGGCACCGTTGAATGGCGTTAATGCGGGCGTTTCCCAAGCCGTGCGACCAGACATGAGATATGGCGACATATGGAGTGGAATCCGACGACTCCAGGATGGACAGTTGTTCACCATTGTTTATTCCGGCCATAGAGAAGCCAACAATCGGGATGCCGCCACTCGCCAGAATCGAGATGACCTGATCTTGGTTGGCTTCAACGACGTCGCACCCGCACCCATCTTTCGTGTGCTGCGTCTGGTACCCATCGGGGTCCACATAATTTCCTACGCACCTGAAACTGCTGCATTTGGAGTGATCGGCCGTCTTCACGATGTCCAGTAATGTGATGTAGTGGATTGAGTCCGCGGAGAACAGGTCTTGGAGCATCGTGATGTCCCTGATGCACCAGCCTTGTTGCACCAATCGAGCGGTTGACATACGACTGAAGCCCCAGTATCTATGAAAGCGTCAGCACCTTGTCTTGGTTTGCTCGAAGGATCCAAAAGGGAGGTCACGAAGGAGTATCTGCTGTATATGCATTCCGCCCGATCCGGCGGATCGAGGGGAAGGACAAGGAAGGGCAACATACGGTTCGGACCAAGTACGTATATCGTCTTCATCTTCCCGAGCGTCTGGAAACTCCTCGATCCCTAGCAAATTATTGGCGTAGTGAGCTCCCAGGCCTTTGATACATATCTTGGACGCGGCACGAAAAAGGGTGGAACCCAAGATCAGGATGGAGAGAGTAATAATGTCATCTGCTGTTCCACTTAGTGAGGGCGGGGAATTCTTGGTCAAGATGCTGTTTGTATAGAGAGAGGCTCTCTCCAGAACTTCCCGCACGCGCTTGCCTTGCGCCTTGCGTTCATCAGCTGGAAGTGACTCGGCCTTCTTTTGCCACTTCGAAATATGGTCAAGTAGCGGAATGGAAGTGACGACCGACTCTCCGGAGGGCAATTGGGCAACAAAGCTGGTTTGATCAAAGTCGAGGCCAACGATGGTAAACACGTCGGCGAGGATCCCGAAGTAGAGCCATGTCTGGATGAAGCCACCCAGCTCATCCACAGAGTGAGTTCCAAGGTCGGCATCTAGCAGCTTCAAAACATCCCAACCCGCTCGACGGGGATATTTCTCGAACCCTAGTCCGTCGTATATTTCCTTGCAAAGATATGGTACGGGGACGGTGTAGCAAGGGTGATCTGGACTTGGCAGATGGTCCATAACGATAGCGGAAGCTTTCCTGGCTCTTGGGTCTCAACGAGCCCGGTGGAGACTACCGCGCTCTAGAGACCAAGAGCTGAAGCATCAATCCGATTGACATCGATGGTGGTGAGAAGAATCGAGCTTCATTCCGGTATCGCTGCGGGTACGCCAGATACGGATGAGGCCACAGCTGTCTTTCTGAGTAAAGATTGAACGTCGGAAGGGTTCAGGCTGCAACGCTGATGAGGCAGCCCCAATCAGTTCCTCGTGGAGGCCGCTTGGCGTGCGTGGCACTTGGTCACCTTGACGTTTGGACAAACAACTGGAAAGCCTGCGGAAGTGACATGCGTGTTGCCGACTCGGCCGTGGCTCGTATGCTTAGAGATGGACGTCCACGCGAAGCAAGTCGGCACAAAATTGAAGCACAAACTTGGCCTGTTGATCCTACAATAGAGTACAGTCGCAGTACAATCTCGGAGCTGAGTAGTGACCCCATGCTCACAGTGTTCCGAAAGCGGTTGCCTTCTCCTGTCGTCCTCTTCAGCCCCGGCCTCCGCTGCAAAACAGCCAGTAGAAACACAAGGCCAACCAACTCCAATGGTCTTATGCACCTGTTCCATTCCCGTACAATCGACCCATTCCAACTCCAAACAAAATTTGGGAAGGTCCCCCGCCCTGTGCTTGCACAAGTCTGTCGTAACTCATTTCATACTAGTTCATCATTCATCATACTCAACCCTTCGCTCCCATCAGCGTCGGATACAATGCTCTGAGCCACCTTGACCGCTGACCTCGTAGCAGCTGCCATGACGCCCTTTGTCCTCTCGTCATCAACGAAGCCGTCAGTCCACCCCACCGCCATTGCAAACCCGCGATAGACCGCAACAAGCACTTTGCAGATCCCTCCCAGTATATTTCCCGGAATTCCTAATAACGCCGAACCATACTGGCCAAATAGCCATCGACAAAGCATTGTTGGCAACACGAATGGAAACTCCGGCTCCGTCACGCCAGGGGGTGGGAAAGCATACCGCTCCGCGTAGAGAGGTCGCGCGTACAGTTCCGTCATGATGCATTCGAGAATATACCATGTCCAAAGAGTCAGAATGAGATAGCCGAGCCATGTTGGCCGGCCAGGCAGTAGTCCGAGCATCTTGGAGTTGGATCCTTGAGCAGCGACGCCGACGCGAGGATGGAAGAGAAGTGGAATGGGAAGAGTGAACGTAGTGTACGTTATGGGGAAACCCGCAAATGATGTGGTGATCGAAGAATGAGGGTGGATGTGAGGTGTGAGGTCGTTGTTGCTTCGGCCGCATACCGTGCACGACTGGGTCGGATCGTGCAGCGCCACAACGGCTTGAGTTTGTTGACCCATGGAAGTGACCGTGCCCGAAGGTTCATGAGAAACTCTCTGTTCTAATCTCGAGATCCCCTTTCGAGCTTCGTGCAGATTCGACATTAACCTCTCCATCCGGCTCGTCAAATGCCCGATAAATGCGACGTCCGATGTTGAACCCACCTCATCACCCCCAGCGATATGAGCGATCGCATCGTTCCTTTGCCGTAAAGCGAGAACTTCCTCTTGGGCACTTGTTCTGATAAGGCTGGTCAGATCTGCAGTAATGTCTGCAGCATCGGTGAGGAGGTCTTCCATGGACTGAATTGTGGCATCGCCTAGGTTCAGAGTGTCTGTGTCGTCGCGGGAATCCGGGCGAGCTTCTCCGATCTCGCGCGATACGAGGCGCTTCTGCTTGGCTTCATTAAGCACATTGGTCAGGGCGCTGGAAGGAAGGATGATTTGCTGAGTTGTGGGAGGCTCTGGGGCTGCCTGTGGCTGCTTTTCACCCGTTGCCGCTGGCTGGTCCATTTCGTCCTGCTCTTCGGCCAGCTCCTCACTTTGCTTCTGGATATCGCCATTCGTGACGTCCTCAGCAACCTCCTCAATGACTTCAGGAATAGGTATGGATGGCAAGCGGTGGCCGCCAGCCAGAGGAGTGTCAATCCACCCCCCGGCACTGATGTGGGGGGTCTGAGCATACTTCGATATCTTTTGCGTCTGCCTTTGCGTCTTGACTGTATCAGGCAAGACAGTATCAGTCCACGCGCCGACGACCTTTGGCGTCTCTGCGACTCTTTTATTGAGAGACACACCATTGGCACGTGTCTCTGGCGATTGCCCTTTCAGATCTTCTTCGGAAGGCGGTAGAGAGATGGCAGAAGCTTCCTCGATTTCTCTGACCATGTCATTCAGAGCGGGGGTTCCTCTGGGCGTCGTGCTAACGGCCCTGGCAAGCCTCTGCAACTGATCGAGAGAATCCGGCATTGACCGATCAGATGATTTGGACTTGTCGGTGCTCTGGCTGGACGACCGATACACCACGACTGGCGTGTCTGGAATCACTTGGCCTACGTTATGGTTGCCGTAAGCCTGACCACCTGGCGATTGCTCTTGGGGTTCGGGGGGGCCCGGTCTGCGTTCCTCGGGTGTGAAATTGCGCGACGACTTCCTTACAACCACATTAGGATCCTTCACACGGATCTCATCCAGCCTGTTTGAGGTGACAGCTTGCTTTGTGAGATTTTCCATCTCCTTCTCCCTGAGCGAATCGTTCAGGTTGTTTCGGCCTCGAACTGGTGGGCTCTCGGAGACCTGGAAGGACATGCCAGTGAAATCATTCTCCCACCTCCGTATTCGGTCGATCGATCTCTGTTTGGAGATGGAAGAAGGCTGTGCCTTTGGTGGAGGCGTCCCTCGAGGTGTTGAACTCTGTTCAATCGATGGCAATGGGATGTCTGCCCCCGCAGCCGCCCAATCAATCTCGGACTCAGCATCGTTCCCGTTCTTTTGCGCGTGAGCAGGATGCCCTTCTGGAGCTGCGAGCTCAGGATTGGAGTCCCCTTTATCTCCATCTTCTTGCGTTCGAGCGGCACGTCTCTGAACTGCATCGTGCCGCCATCTAGCAAGGAAGGCACGTGTTGAATCCCTGGTCTGCTTATCATAAGCGCTTACTGAAAGCGGCTCCGAATGCACCGAAGAAACCGATGCAATTGTAGGGTCATCGAGTGGCGTTTGATAATTGTGTGTCCTCGATGGACCGCCAGAAGGACCTGGCCAACCATAGGAACGAGAGAATGCTGCTGCCCTGGGGACTGGACCCGGTTCGGGAAGCTCAATTCCCACCACAGGCTCTCTGTTCTGCCGCGCTTTGCCCAGGTTAACTGTCCTCTCCACCTCCCGAAGTTCATCTGGTGTTTCGCTTCCAGAATCAGCATCTTCTGACACAGTCGTCTGGTCGCGCCTGCGGCCAACCTTGCTGAATGGAAGTGATTTTTTGTTCGGAGTGACGTCGGCACTAGTGTCCGAATGTGCCTTGTGCAACCCATTTGCGCCACCATCCGGGACGTTGTCGAACAAGATTGGGCCACGATTAGCAATACTAGCAAGATCGTCCCGTCCGTGTCCGCCATTGACCTGGTTTCCATTTGCCTTGTCCCCAAAGTTGATTGGCACGCTCTGTCGCAGTCGTTGGAGTCTTGCTCGGTCTCGCGCGCGATCAACGACATGGGGTGTTAACTTTTCGGCTAGCACGCGGTCGGTCATCTCGTTCTGAACGAAGTCCAAGGTGCCCATGGTAGGAGGTGCAGATAGACTCCCGGTCCGGTCATCTAAATCGATAGGCGATTGAACAGGAGTCAACTGTACTGACGCACGATCCTCATCTCTCTGTCCCTTGCTTGGTTCGCCCTCGGTAACATTGGCCTTCATCTCTAGCTCCAGGGTGTCCTGCCGGGCTCGTTCAACTTCATCCTCGTCACTGTCAACGTCTCTTTCTGTAGCTGCAAGATCCTCTTCGTCCGCTATTCTTTGATACGACTCATGAAGGCCGCCAGGTGGGCTCGAGAACTCGCTGGGACTTCTAACAGGCGGGCCGTGTCTAGACTGCGGCGGTGTGGTAAGCCCATTCGTCCGTGCAGGGCTCGGGCTCTTCCTCCTCGTGAGCTTGGGCGAAGATTTCAGTTGTTTACTAGTGCGCGCATTCGTGTAGTCCAGGAGGGAGGTACGACTTTGTTTGTTGCCCAATTCTTTGGCTGCCTGCAATGTTCTAGTCGCAGGGAGGACGCGTCGAGGCTTGACTGATGCCGCCTTTGCCTTGGACGGCGATGGGATTAGGGAGGTACTGGAGATGCGCGAGTCATCGAGGAGGCTGTCGGTGAAAAAGTCTTCGCTCGGTAGATTCCTGGTATGCAACCCATTGCGCTGAGTTGACGACAACGGGTTGTTCTCCTTGTTTCGAGCCATGGCGCGCACACTCGCATGCCTTCCCCTTGCATGCTACCTGATACACTGTCCTGACGATGCTAATTGTAGGGCCATGTGGAATAGGCGCGTGCGAGAAGTGAGAATGAGGACTTGGGCGGGACTGCGACAAGGTGCAAACAAACACCCAAAGCGGGATCGAGGCGGATGCAAGATGCGATCGATGCGAGTGGATTTGCGGTTGCCAAGCCCTTGCTCCACTAAAGCGGCGTGGCCTTCTTCACTGCCACTTCCGGTACACAACAAGCGACAAATACACCAACGCGAGAGATGGTTGTTTATATCTCTGGATTGTATAACTCGTAACATGGCCTGACACGTAAGCTGAGATAATGTATCAGCAGCAACGTGCATGGCTTTTGCAGCTCGAGGCAACGGTGCGGCCTTTCAACCAGCAGAAAGATACTTCCACCTCTCCCTCGCCTCACTCTCACGTCTCTCCTTCTCTTCCTGGCTAACCATCTCTGTCCCTTCGGCGATTCTTTCATCTCTCGCTTCAAGAAACTGTTTGACCTTCCACGCCATAGCCGCAACGAGTCCATACAATACCGCACTGATAAACTGCAGTGCCACCATGACGTCCCAGATGCTTCCATTCCCGCCCGTCCCTGAAGGACATTCGTTTCGCTGTAACGGGCCATTGGCATGGTTGTTGACGCAGGCTCCCAGGAAGAGGATAGAGCTGACAAAGTGTATTATGCTAAATGTGGCCGAGAACCATAATGCTAGTCGCGGTGGGTTAATTCGAGCGAGGACATGCAAGTGAAGCGAAGGGATCGCGTTGAAGAATGCAAGGCCCGGTATGAGGATGGGTTGGATAACTTGGCCGCTAATTGCACTGTCAGCCTTGTATTTCTCGCGGCTACAACGATGTGCGAGGTACAGAACGTACAAGTTCAGGTCTGTCTTCAGTGAAGCAATCCATACGGCTCCCAGCGCAATCTCCACCATGCTGAGGATGCCGATGGCAAGAACAAGCCAGGGCGCGCAGCCTGTCCATTTGGCCGCTTTTCGCCAACGTTCGTCTCCTTTAAACGAGGCATCGGAGAGGCCTTCGATCCCCAGCATCGCCGAAATCAGGGGACTATCGCCTCGAGCGGTCCACACAAATACTTGAGATCGAGTTTCTTGGTAAGACGCAGCGGCATGTGCTCACTCTCGGGAAGGTCCACCTCAAACCTGCCGACTTCTCGGCGCGTCTGTAATTTAACAGCAAGGATCGTTGCTCGTCCCAGCTCGAATTGCGCTTGGCGTCAAGCACAAACTTTGCAATCCTGCAGATGCCTGTGGGAATACGAACGTCAAGGGATTCCTCTGTCCACATCGAAGGAGTTTGGAGACAGCATGGAGGGGCTCATGGTCATTAAGTCACAGGATACCAAGGTCGCAGTGCTAGTGGTAGCGTTCACCTGCATGTTGATCTTTCCCCAGCTCTACATTCCTGTCCCGCGTGTGGGGTACATGGGAAGCCTGAAAAAGCCCTCTAGCCGTGTGGGAATCATTATGATACGTACCTCGTACTGTGAACAATAGCCGAGCCAAAGCTTGTGATGGCTTCGCATAAGCTTATGGCGATCATTGTGCCGGTACCCGAGCCGTGGTGAAGTTGTCTCCGGGCATGGCTTGCAACTCGAGGCGATTGCGGTGCGGTATAAACCCAGAGGGTATCATCAGACTATGAAGCATCGCGCAAGGCCAGGTACTTTGTTTCCGCAGGAGAGGAGTGACAGATGCTTACTGGACGCCGTCGCAATGCATAGACTGGCTCGTGTTTGCAAATGGTATGATGCTCAGAGGCGGCGACTTGTTCATGCCTTCGTAAATCGTAATTGACCCCTTAAAATGTGCACCCAGACGGCTCTCATGCCCATATCTCTGCAATTTTAGCACTGAGTGTCTTGGCCACCTTCTTCCTCGGGATTGCGTTCCCAAGTCGATCACTTATCATCGAATCCCGTGACGCACCCTTCTCCCGTCCTTCGTACGCCTCAGCTAATGCACGGGGAGTGGGCCAATTCTTCTGTATCTCGACAGCTTTCTCTCCAGTCACGCCTCTGATGCACATCAGCATCTTGAGATAAACGTCTCTCAGTGTCATGCTCTCAGACTTGTCGCACATGGCGCTGAACACCGAAAATGTCATGCCAAATACTCTGTTTGGCGAGGTCTTTCGGAGGCGACCCAACATTAATGTGACCGC
This sequence comes from Capronia americana, assembly GCA_016110215.1. Lineage (NCBI taxonomy): Eukaryota > Fungi > Ascomycota > Eurotiomycetes > Chaetothyriales > Herpotrichiellaceae > Capronia > Capronia americana. The sequence continues at coordinate 350,991 of JADWQD010000017.1, forward strand.
TTCAGCCTCGAAGCTTTGAGCAGGTATGACATTGATGTCCCTCACTTCATATAATGCTTTCAGAGTTTTGGTCATGCGCGCCAGGTAGGAAATAGTGTCGTCAAGCTTGGTGGACTGCTTGACGAAGAAGTTATCGACAACTTGCATACTTGCGATTGCGCTCTCGACGGCATCACCATATTTATCCATTCTCTCCTGTGAGACAGAGTACTCTTCAACCAGGTATGTGACGTTCTTGATGCCAGATTTGTGAAGCCGGAACTTCTGCTCGTGAAACCGACCGTCTTTGATACTGCTGATCAAATCATCCAGTCGCTTGCGCTCAAGAATGTGCTCTAGCACAATTTCGATCTTGCCGTCTCCGTCGTCGTCGACATTGGCACCCTTGAGGTTATCATTGTACAATGGGCTGACTTCTGCGACCCATAGCACGTCGCCTAGGGGAAGCGAGCGGATAATCGGACTGATACCGATCTTTTTGAGTTCGTCAGAGATATAGTCTCGGTCAGTTACACTGCGGACCTCACGCATATCGAGCACAATTTTCACCTCAAAGGATCCGGCTGGTAAAATGATGGTGTCTTCTAGAGAGGAGCAGGGTCTTTGAACAGTCCGGCCTTCTCTCATATTTGTTAAACTCATCTCTGGTTCCGAATCGGGCCAGTCGTTTTCAGAAGCAGATACCAGATCAAGGATATCAGAGGTCTCTTGGGCACCTGGGACCTTCGGTCTGCTCTGCTGCGGTTGAAGAGCTGATGCGGAACGACTCGAAGACGGCTCCAGCGTGATTGGCCTCGAAACATTGACTGGACGAGCGGCTGCAGGCTTTCGTTTTAAGACTGGGTCAGGTGTGGCTGATCTCGATATCGTCTCCTCCCGGGCTGATATGCTCTTCTTCTGTATCAATTTCCCCACGGGACGACCTTCTTCGTTGGCCTTGATGCCATCTGCGACTTCCCATCCATCGTCTGACAGATAGTATTTTTTGGTAGGGTGGCCCTTGGTGCATACAAGCTCTTTTGATTCCAGTGTGTGAATAGAGTTCCAGGCGGTAAAGTACTTTGTGGTATCGCTTGGGACGGTGTAGCTCGAGTCGCAGTATTCTTGTGCTAAGCTGATGAGGTCTGCCTTTGGAAGAGCTTGGTTACTAGCCCGGTCCAATGTACCCAAAGCTATGATCAGGCCGTAGGCACCAGATCGGTACTTTGGCACGTATGGCTGAGCCCTGCGCTTCTTTTGGACTGGAGAGGATTGCTCGTCTTCAGCTGCTACCGCCGCATCTGACGCTATAGATTCCGATGCCCTCTTCGCCCCGCGCCTATTTTTCGTCGGCATAGGTAGTCCATTTTGTTCACAGTGCTCTTTCAGCTTGTCTGTGAGTCTGTCACACAGTTTTGGGCCAAGGCCATTGAGCGATAGGGCTTCGGAGGGGTGGCTGAACCGTATTGGACATGCAATCATCGAGCTGTATGCTTTCTTGTAACTTTGTCTCAAGTCAGTGCTGCGATTTAGCGAGCAAAAGCGAGGGTACTATACATAGTATAGCTTTTGGCACTCCGTTCTTTGGCTTGATCCATCCACTCCTTCAGCCATCCCGCCAGCAACGGGTTCATACATTCTTCAGGCATTTCTGCCGCATATGAAAGGGCATCCAACCTCAATTCATGGGCTCAATCCGCAGACGCGAGTGGAGAATGGGTACTATGTAATGCGGTGGTACTGGCCTTGCCACTCGAGCGAGTACTTGTGCAAACAATACAGATTGACCCCGCCAAGGTTGTTCCGGTGCTGGTCGCATCGCGCTGTCCTTGACGCGTGCTCATGTGACCAGAGGCTATGCCGTTTCGCCGCTTCACCTTCCGGAAGCGCAGCTGCGCACTGGCTACAGTTCAACGCAGATTGCAGGGAAATTCCCGCCGAATTTGGCCGCCTCTTATGAATGCATTGTTCTAAAGATGTCAAGACCGTTAACTGGCCTTCTGCTGCACAGCCTTAACATTCTCCATCTGTATGACCAGCGTACGATAGAACTCTTTTCCCCCTCTGTAGCCCTCGAGGAAGTCATTGAGGACTTGGGTAGATCATCATTCATATCGTTTGGTCCTTCCCATGAATTTGATGCCATGATGAGCTTGTCTTTCCGATTCCCTTGTGGATGTATCCAAGGTTGAATTGTCACTGCTCAAGATCGGGCTTCAACAAGGGTTGCATATGATTTCTCGACCTGATCTTCAATTGTGCAAACTCTAAAAAGCGAGAAATGGATAGATGACTCGGGAATTGTTGGCGCTTTCTCGAGGTGTTTTTAATGCCTGACTTCGAGTCGAACAGGCCCAGAGACAAAGTCCCAGATATCGAACCACCACAGTTGGATACGGTGAAATGAAAGAAGACTCCGTACCCCATCCGCGGACGAGATAAAGAGGGCCTTGGGCGCATCCTCACTTAGGCGTGCGATCATGCAATGTTGCTTGGGGGCAGCGCAGGTCATCTCGAGCAGAAAGTAGGCGGGATGAATTGTATATACGAGAAGGCTGTTCGCAGCGCGATATCGACCAGTCAAATGCAGATAAAGCATTCACCGGTTGCGAGACGGGCACATCTCACGTCCTTGAACCTGGAGCACCATTGGAGGCGCGACCAGGCAGATATTGTCTGCCAAGAGAGGTATGTCTGGTGTCTCGTGGAGTGGGTGTGTCGCCAATGCTGGGACCATTTATACACAGTAGGATACCCGAGAGCGATACGAAACTGGTTGGCCGCACGCGCCAAGTTCGTGACATCGAAAGGGGAAAAGTGCATAAATACGAAAAGCAACATTGTAACGCGCGGTGACTCATGGCACGGCTTCTTATAATTGAGTACCACGACTCCCGTTTAATCATGGCACCTGCAGAGACCTTGTCGTTTCTAACGCCTGGCCAACATGAAAGTCATCGTCGAGCCCTACAACCCGGCCTGGGCAACCGATTTCCAAGACCTGAAGTCCGAGCTTGAAGGGATCCTCCACGGGGTCAAGTACATCAGCATAGAACACGTCGGGAGCACATCCGTCCCAGGACTCGCAGCGAAACCCATCATTGACTTGTCGGTTGTCAGCGAGAGGGAGGACATCCCCGCTGCGATCGACGCCTTGACGACTAAAGGCGGTTATGTCTACATGGGCGAAATGGGGATCCCAGACAGGCACGCATTCCGCAAGCCTGGAGTGGCTCCGACGAGGAATCTATACGTCTCTGTGAGGGATTGTCAAAGCATTAGGAATCAGCTTGGAGTCAGAGATATCTGTCGAACCGATCCGGCTGTGAGAGATGCTTATGGGAGGAAGAAGTTGGAGCTAAGCCAGCAGGAGTGGACGAGTGTCGACGAATACTGCGTAGCCAAAAACGACATCATTGCCCGGATACTGGCAAAGGCGGGAATGGGCGAGGAGGAAAGAGAGGAGATCAGACAGTTGAACAAGGTAACCGAGACGGAGACGTGGGGACGATTGCCTCACTGAGAAACCTCGGAGGTCCTTTGCACCTTCTCCAGTAACCAGAATACTTATGGAGGTTGCACCTGTCATGTCCTTTCCACGGCTCGATCCTGCCCTCCGACATGCGACATGGCAAAAATGAGCGAGGAAGCGAGACACCTGAACAGATCATTGGACGCGGCGGCAACTTGGTGGACGATCACCCTTTCGAACAATGTTTCTCTGCATTCTGATCGAAGATATCTAGCGATATCTTGTGGCTTCTTTCTTCCTTGGGAAGCAGCTCAACAACATCATGACCTTTTCAGGGATCGAGGCAGTCGAGAGAATCCTACAGGTGCATGTTATTTTCGCCCGTATCAGATGACAGTGAGTACTGGTGCAAGTAGGCAGGGCGATGAATCACGATGACAGTCGTGTTCGGCGGGGTTGCAACATCATTCTGCATGTGGTGGAGTGCTCTAGACACTGTCTTCTGCACGACATGTGCAGTTTGGAAAGTTATGGAAGAGTTTGCACCCAACAACGCTCGGTCATCGATGCATTCTTTGTCTCGATCGCGATGGTGCCGCTGAAGTGAGATGGAGCAACTGCAAGCAGATCACTGACACCTGGCGAATGAGAGATTTTTCAAGCGAGGGAAAACTGCGGAAAATTCTGTGGAACATACCACCGCACCCTCCACCATCACGGATGCATGCACTTCGGCCCAAGAACAAAGGCTAAAAGTCGTTAGATGCAGTGGATGCAGCTAACTAACCGAAGGATTTCGGCGATGGCCAATTGGCAGGCCCGGGGCCCTGAACACGACCCTTGGCTGGCATCATAAGCGTTGGGACGCATGTCTGTTTCAAAACCCTCAAATTGGAGATTCGGCGAAGTGCGACAGTGCACCACGAACCATTTTTACGCCCTCAGTTGCCTCTGAAACACCTTCATCTTCCCAGTTCTCAGGTATTTTTGTACAGATCTTCTCTCATTCTCACATCAGCAACACATTCGCTTCCAATACTCTTTCATTCGGATAGACAGATTCCCTTCACGTGTCATTGTCTCTCGCTGAAGCCCGGACACGACCTCCTGAACCGCCCTCGTCTTTGTTCCCAACCCGGAGATCCATTGTTCTCAGAAGTACCGCGGGAAAGCATCTCATCGAGCCCCGGACTAGCAATCGTCAGTCACTGCGGGCTTGCGGCCATATTATGCGATTTCCTTCCTACCAGTGAAGTTCTGCGTTGCAGAGACAGAAGACCTTCAGAACAACATGTCGGTGGCTCGGGCACTGTACCCACGCCAAACATCATTCGCTCCAGATGCCAATCTTTCGCCGGGAGAGCAGGTCCTCCAGTTGATTGCCAACCCTTTTCAAGCTTCAGTATGTAACCCCAAAATTTTCATGGAGAGCCTTCCGCTGACCTCTCACGCAGCTTCAAACCGGCGCCTTTTGGGCTTCCCTTGCAACATCACTAGGAATCAGCGCTGGCCTCGCTCTCCTTTTCTGCCTCATCCGCCCTCGAAACAACGTCGTGTACGCCCCGCGGCTGAAAAATGCAGACAAAGATCATGCTCCGCCGCCGATCGGGAAGGGCATGTTCAGTTGGGTGGCACCTGTGAGGCAAGCCTCGGAGCCGTTTCTGGTGGAGAAGATCGGCGTGGACGCTGTCATTTTTCTACGTGTCACCCGCATGCTGAGGAATATGTTCCTGGTCCTGGGTTTGATCGGAATTGCCGTCATGATACCAGTCAACATCACTCAAGGAAACAAAGCAATCACCCACGGACTCGATGCCTTCGCCATTATGACACCTTTATTCATCTTTGGGGGTGGATTGTGGGCTCAGGTGGTCGTCGCCTGGCTTATGGACCTGGTGGTGATGTACTTCCTTTGGTTCAATTACCGCCGGATCCTGAAGCTGCGCCGGGCGTACCTTGACAGCCCGGACTACCAGAAGAGTCTCCATGCCCGAACACTACTGCTCCGTGATATTCCAGCCAAACTTCGAAACAATGAAGGCATCGCACACATTACCGATGAAGTCAACCCGACCGGCTCAGTCCCAAGAACCACGGTGGGACGCAACGTCAAGGTGTTGCCCGACTTGATCGAAGAGCACGAAGAGGCGGTCAGGGAACTCGAATCTGTCCTTGCAAAGTATTTGAAAAACCCAGACAGGCTGCCACCGAATCGCCCGTTGATCAAGGCTCCTAGCAAATACAAAGGCCAGACCAGAGGAGGTAAGGTCGATGCCATTGATTGCCTGACGGACCGAATTCGAGCGCTCGAAATGGAAATATCCGATGTAAGAGATCGTGTCGACAACCGCGATGCCATGTCTTACGGCTTCGCCAGCTGGGATCAAATTTCTCAGGCGCACACGGTCGCTTTCCAGGCACGGAGCAAGCGTCCACATGGCACCAAGATTCAACTAGCACCAAGGCCGAATGATTTGATCTGGGACAACTTGAAACTATCTCGATCTACCCGCAAGACCAAGCGGATCATGAACGGTGTCTGGATTGCTGTTCTCACAATTATCTGGACCCCCATTAACGCTGGCATCGCCGTCTTCCTGTCCAATCTATCGAACCTAGCTCTTGTCTGGCCGGCGTTCCGAACTCAGCTCGAAGCGCATCATACGGGCTGGTCGATCGTGCAGGGTATAGCGGCCCCTGCCATCACCTCGCTGTTTTATCTGCTCCTCCCCTCTATCTTCAGACGACTACAGGTCCGCGCCGGAGACGTGACCAAGACCGACCGAGATCGCCATGTCTTACGAAACTTGTACAGTTTCTTTACCCTCAACAATTTGGTTGTCTTTTCGATTTTCTCTGCTGTTTGGCAGTATGTAACCATCGTGATCCAGTACAACAAAAATAACAACGATCTGTGGACTTCTCTGAGACAGGGTCAATTCTTCTTGGTCATCACAACAACGCTCTGCCAGATCTCCCCTTTCTGGGTCACTTGGCTCCTTCAACGAAATCTCGGCGCCGCGACTGATCTGGCGCAACTCTGGCAGTTGACCTACGTCTGGTTCGCGAGGACATTCATGTCACCTACACCGCGACAAAATATTGAATGGACAGCACCTCCAGCATTCGACTATGCCAGTTATTACAATTACTTCCTTTTCTACGCCACGGTGGCTCTCTGCTATGCCACACTTCAACCAATCGTGCTGGTGGTCACGGCATTGTACTTTACCATCGACTCTTTTCTGAAGAAGTACCTTCTAATGTATGTGTTTGTCACCAAAACCGAATCCGGCGGCCAATTCTGGGTAACGATATTCAATCGGATGATCTTTGCCACAATGTTGTCGAATGTGGTTATTGCTGTTGTGGTGAAAGCCAGAGGGCAATGGAACCTTGTCGCCGCACTTGCGCCACTGTTGGTCATCTTGGTCGCCTTCAAGTGGTACTGCATGAAGACTTTCGACCTCGACCTGAAATACTACGCTCGTGGTGGAATGCAAGATCAAGAACGCATGGCAGCCGAAGGCAAGGCTGGCAAGGCGGAAAAGATCTCTTCGAAGTTCGGCCACCCTGCTCTTTATCAGCCTCTGATGACGCCGATGGTTCATGCTAAGGCCAGACATGTCCTCGCCGAGATATATCACGGCCGCCTCAACTCGGAAGCAGGGCAATCCGTGACCTTCTCGGATATCGCCATGCAGCCCATGAGCGAGACCAGCAAACCCCCTCAGGACGTCCCTTTCGAATTTGTTCCCGAGGCACAACAAGATTTCCAGTACTACAAACACCGTGAGGACTTCCGATCAGAGGCTGGTGATGACATGCTGTCTGATTCGAGAGCTCAGACCCCATCTCATTCGATTGCGAAGAACGAGTTTGGTTCAGCTCCGAGTACTCGGAATTCAAGCCCTGCTCCTGCTGTTCCGCATATGGCTGTCCACCGCAAAGAATTCGATCAGTCCAATGTGCCTCCCCAATTTAGAGTCGCGCCTCTAGCTCCTGCTGCTGGCGACCTCGGGCCCCGTCATGGTCCGTATACCGATCCATACGATGACCGGATGAATCTTTTGGGAAGTGCGGGGGACATCAGGACCCCGAACGGAGAGTTCATGGCATTAGATCACTTCCGGACGCCCTTGGAAAGTCGAGACGGTAGTGAATATCACGACAGCACGCCTAGAGACGAATTGAGTTATGACTATTTCAGGAGCAAGAGATAGGATATCTCGGGGACATCATTTTAAAGGACGTGTCTTTTGGAGATTGGTCTTAGAGAATAAGTCTAAGTAGACAAAAGTAGGCGCATTATGATGACATGACATCGGGCATGATTGTGACGACAATATAGGAGGCAAATCAATGACATATGAACCACCACGTTTCCAACTCGCCGTGCCATGCTTCTTCGGACTGACTGACATATATAGCTACGGCTCCGAGTTTACCAGTGCGGACAGGCTGCGGTCGCCGACGAATCGGTTCCACTTTCAGCGATGAACTCTTCCGCGAGGCCTTGAGATGGGCTTCAAATGATCTCCGTTCATCATTGCCGGGGAGATTATGTGGCACCATGCTCTCAATGTGCAGTGCCTTTCCGGGAAAATTTGCCATTCTAGACGGCCGATCAATATACAATGAAGATTCACTCATAGACTGTGAAGTATGCGACAATAAGATGGGTTGAACAGTATAAGGCCATAGCCCGAGGTCTACATAATTCCCAGGTTCGGTTTCTTGGATGACCCCTTGCCAGCGCGATTCCGAACAACGTACTCAGTATTTTGAGATTTACCCACCACGGATCAACCAAAGCATCTCAATCCTGTTGTGGCCAATTATACGTTGCGGTGGAGCACCTCATAGCCTGTCTCGTCGGAAATGCCACCATATCGAGATACCTTGTCGCATTGGCTCGCATTGGCCATTGTCGTTGATGCGCCAGCCATCCACGCACCAGTACCAGTGGTTGACCAGAGGCACGAGTGGAGCTGAGTCATGAAAAATGGTCTTGGCATAATTTCTTGAATCAGTTGCCTTTATCCTAGTCCTCTTTCGCTCGTTCTCCATTGGGCAAACCACTCCGGAAGGGCAATGCCACGAATGTTTTCGGCTTTGTCTGCACAAGGCAGAAACTCATGCTTCGTCTGCGAGATGATTCTTCGGAGTCTGCCTTCGAGCTCACAACTACTTCCCTTGATGCGGCTTGAGGGACGGCTCGCGAGGCAGACGGCAGGAGCATTGCCACGTGGTGCAGCAACCCCGCTCGATTCAGCCTCAGAGGCACGAACACGATGCATTCATGCAGCCGTTCCAGGCTGTTTTTGCGAGTATGCAGCTCAGAAAGGCGGCGGTGCTGGCTAGCTGTTTGGATATGTGACGAAGTTGCCAGCCCCTCAGCCTTACTTCGCCGTTTATTTGTCTTGAAATCGATTTTCAATCGTCGCAGGCCGTCTATATCCTGATCCACGCGCCAGCTGGGGAGCTCTAAGAGTCAAGCAGTACTCATAATGTCCGGTGTTGAGGCAGTTATCGGCTTAGCTGCCGGCGGAGCGGGTTTGATCTCGTTGGGCATTCAACTCATCGAGAGCACGACAAAGCTGAAACGCATCTACCGCGCAGCCCAAGATGCACCAAATACCCTTTCGAGACTGACATTCGACTTGGAGACAATGGCTATGGCCCTTCATCAACTCGACCAACGTCGTCAAGCCGGTACTCCCACCGAAGCTCTCCTTGCGCGCTGCATCATAGCGTGCCGACAGGGTACAGCCGACGTCAAAGAGCTAGTAGACAAGCTGGAGACATGTATGGCAAGACACACAAAGATACGCGGCAAGCTATTTACAGCTTTCAAACAACCTGATATTAGAGGGCTGCTGGATAACTTGGAGAATGCAAAAAGCTCACTTCACTTTGCATATACAATGTACCTGGCTGAAGAACAAAAGCTGCGCGATCGAGCGCATAACAACATGCTGGTGCACCAGAGCACGATGATTTGCGACATGCAGACTCAAATGCTGGTGGGAAACGCAAGCCTTTCCAATCAGTTGACGTTGGTAGGCCAAGCATCCGGCATTTCGCACCACCAACGCCGTGACCCAGAGGACGAAAGGGGATCTCTTGTGCTTGAGCGGACCGACGAACCCAATCGTTCACGAAAATATGCCAGTACAAAGAACGCCAAATCCCGATTCCGAGTGACACTGCGCCTTCCCAACTGGATTTGCCGCAGAACATACGATGTTGCCTTGCTTCAACTGCAGTGCGGTTGGGATGTGTTACTGCGGACATATAACATCGTTCCCGATGGTTCACCCATCTTTCGTTTCGTTCGACAAGGAAACCTCGTAGAAATTAGGAGACTTATTGAAAGCGGAAATGCGACACCGCTAGATGTTATTGAGAATGAGAGTGGTGACGTCGGGTTATCGGGGAGCATTGGCCCTTATCGAACGTTGCTTGAGGTAAGTAAGATCTAAGTAAGGGTGACGTATAGGCGAGGCAGTATAATCTGACATGCTCTAGGTTGCTGCATTAATGGGACATGCCAATATCTGTCGGTATCTCCTTAACCAGGCTACTTGGCCGGACCATGACGCTGTCCTGAGCAGAGCCCTCGGCAGTTTTAGTTGGCTCCACAAAACCGCGCCTGTGTCTGTCACTTCTGAAATGTATCGGATATTTATGGCTGAACCCGACTTCGACGCTGCTCTCGACAACGGCTTTCGACACGGATGGTTGCGATATTGCAACACAGGGGAGGTTTTCGAAGCAATACTACAGAATCAAGCCCTTAAAATCGATGCCCGCCCTGTGCAAACAAGATTTGAGATAGCTTCGAGACTTGAAGCTACAGATGCCGCCAGCTTTCTCAAATGTATCGGGTTGGACTCCTCAGATCCAAAACTGGCATCATTGCGTAACAGCAGGGGAAAGACCGTGCTCCATGTTATCGCACACCATCTAGGGCTATATTGGGGGAAGGATAAATATGGTCAACGTATTCAAGGATGGCTTGATCTTGGAGTTAGTGTCGTGAAGAATGGAGCAGATCCATCCAGTCTTGCAGAACGAGGTCAAGAATCATGGCGGACCTGTGTGGAGATACTCGAGAAAGACACCGGCCGTCCATCTCCGCGTCCACCTCCTTGCATCTCACCTAAGGATTCGCATATAACGCCCCTTCTTCTTCTTTTACTTCAACGTCCGTATAATTGGCGCGTCCGCGATGACTTCTTAAAGGGCGAACATCTACGGATCTGGACCGTGATGATGCAACGTGCCGGCCTTGATCTCTGTCAATACGGCGCAGGTGAATATGAAGTTTGGAAGTCACTTGGTGTTGGAGACCTAAGGTGGCATCTCGATATTTTATCCAATTCCCTGCGATTGACGGAGCTATTGTATGGGGCTACACCAGAGGAATGGAGTTTCGGTGTCTGTCGAACTTGGTCAAACAGCCTCTACGAGCTACAGCAGCCGCCAGGAGCATTTCCTAAGCAGCCTGTTGTACCATCGACTATTGCATGGTCGCCGACCTTGATGGAGAGCGATGAAGGGCCCTGGACACTCGTTGAGGAGAAGCGATACAAGACCAACAACCGAGACGTCAGAGATTTAACTCCCTATCCGGCAGAACCTTTCAAAGACCTTGTAGATGCTTATCAAGACGACGCAGGAGTCATCATGCTTATGGAACACAGAGCCTCGCGGGGACAGAGTACTAGCACGAGGTCATCCAGCCAGCCTCCCAGTCTACGGCGGAGAGAGCTAGCTTACTACGCAACCCAACAATCGCATAAGCACCCCTGGTTGCCGGACTATCATCTCTGTCCAGGGGCTCGGTCATGGAGATTCGGCTGTTTCTGTGGAGACTACCACATGTTAGGCGACGGTATAGCTAGGAATGCGTTTCACCTGAGGGGTTGTGTGAAGGGTATACACTCGGGATGCTCGTCGGTCCAACAATCTTGGGAGTGGCAAGACCACAGCTTCCTGGCAAAGCTCACTCGGTGTCAGGATGAGGCCGTGCATATTGGAAGAGCTTCGAGCCATAGCGATGATTGTCCTTGGCCAGAGGGCTGCAGGGATTTCAACGTTGAGCGACTGAACGTACCTGAAGATCTGCTTGGCTATCATCCTTGTCGCACATAGTTCTCTGACGATGACAATGACGGCGACAATAGCGGCTCTGCGGGTTCTTAGTCTGGAGGCTAGAAGTATGAACTTCAGAATCTTATCTCATAGCTTGAAAAGTCTGGTATATGCAATGTTCTCACGGCGAGCTCAACCGCTCGGGAATAGACGAGAAATCAAGAGAAGACTAAGGGACGCTGATCTGGCCGTTCTTACCACCCAGCTGTTTCTCGGAAACGAGAATACCGTCGACCGGCTAGAGTAAAAACTGCCACGAGTCCTGCGGGCTTGCCCATTCCACCAGGAAATTCGGACCCAACGTCTCCAACGTGAAGTCAGTCCGGAACCCATCTGCAACGCTCCTCGCGCAACCCGTACCCGAAACGAGCTTGCCAGAAAGCCTGTCCTTCACCCACGGGAGCCACTTCATCGAGCTTGCTTGAATGACAGGGAAGTGGTTCATATCTTGGTAGGTGACGAACTCGAGCGACTCTTTCCAGCCCTCTTGCTTGAGCAGGTTGCAGGTGTCGTTTACTGCAGACGTCATCTGGCGAACGGACACGACCTGATCAGAATCGCCAGCAAGCACAAGCAGCGGGCCCTTGAACCTTTTGCGGCCATTCTGCGATATATTTGCATATTGTTGGACAGTGGGGTGAGTGTTCCAACCGGGTTCCGCGAGCTGATCCGGAGACACGTCTGCGAACACATTGACTGTTGTGGGGAAGCAACCCGACAATGGCGCCAGGACGTTCATCCATCGATCGTACGACAGCGGTGTCAAGCCCGTATAGTTGAAGGAAGGAAACGCGGCAGTGACAGCGGCAATGAGCGCGGGCTGCTGCGTCGTGATGACGGGCGCTTCCGCCTGCGCGGGATCGGCCAGGTTTTGTGCAAGCAGCTCGAAATGCCGCGTCGGTGGTGCGATCGCCACTGTCCCCTTGTATCCCGCTATAGGTCTTCTGGCCATCCGTTCGGAGAAGGCCCAGGCGGCGGCTCCGCCCTGGGAGTGTCCCATGGCGACAAAGGGGCCTTCGGCAGGTAGATTCACGGGGAAAGCCTTGCGAGCGGCAATGACTGCGTTGGCGAGATCCGTCGCCTGTGATGGGCCGTTCAACCAGTTATGCCCGATGCGCTGCCCGTTGGGGAGCCTGTCGATCCCGAGGCCGGCATAATCGGGAGCCACTACGGCCATGCCCTGCAGAGCCAGGAGATATGGAGCCATGAAGTGGTACTGCAGGCTGCGGTAGTTGCTCGGTGCGCATGCTTTGAAGAAGCCAGAAGTCCCATGGGCCCAGGCGACCAGTGGGAACTGGTTCTTCTTCAGCCCTGCGGAGACGAGTGGTGCATACGGCCACAGGATGTATGCCGACGTGGGCAATGTCGTCCCGTTGTGGTCCGCGGTGGTGTAGATGATGCGGGACATGGAGAGGCTGCTCGGCACGGTGTACCCCGAGAGATTGGTCACCGCTTCGACGTGCAGCAGACTTCCCGGGGGGAGACTGGCCGAGAAGTTCGACGGCACGGTATAGAATGACAGATCGGTCGACACATGCTGCTCGGCTTCCCAGGACGAAGCCGTTGTCGACAAGGCCTGGCATTGGTCTCCACAGGTACTGCTCGTGCTGATGTTTTGTGCCACGCACAAACCAATCGTGGTGGCGAACAACGAGAAAAACAAGCTGACGTACATGGTGATGAAGAAGCGTACTCGCAGGCGCCGAGATATCTGGAAAAGAGATCGTTTTGAGCTCTGAAGGCCATCTACTTACCCTCTGCTTGCATCTGCTTTATACCCTTCTTCATCTTCCGTCGAGCATCCCCTTGGCGACATGACTGAACAGTTGTTGGCGCATCATGGACTAACTGATTTCACTTGCTATATTCCTCACCAGGCTACCAAGAAGTATTCATCGACGCTGCTTCCCAATAGCGGGTGACAAATATGCATGTGGGAACCCATGCGCCGCACGTTCTTCGTATTCGTCAAGCTAAACTTCCCCATGTCGGAACAAGGTTGCCGCTTACGGCCACAGACGACCCAGTTGGCTTAGGATAGACTGCCAATGCTCGTATTTCATCATTTGAGATGTTTTGCAGTGCCCGGTGATGGTAGAAGAGGTCCCTGCCCAGTCTCACGTCACGTATTGTACCTCGAAAGACTTGCAAACTGCCGACAACGACGACTTGCCTACCTCTATGCCGAGTGAGAGTGTGGCTTGAGCTCGGCCAGAAGCTGGGATATCTTGCGGCTGGTTATGCAGATGCGTGACTAATTGTGACGGAAACCCCAAATCGGGCCGGTCGGTGGTAAGCTGGACGCCAAGACGAGAGACGAATACGCCTCGACTTCCGTTCAATTTTCCGTGACGACGTACTCCGTACGAGGTACAACCCTTCCTTTTCCACAGTCTGACGACGATCGGCGCGGCAACAATTGAGGTAGAAACTCCGACATCTCGGTCCAGTCGCGGACACAGCGAAGCTATGGCGCGAGATTCCGGTGGAAGAATTGGAGCCTTCCCATCGTCACACATTGATTTACCTCTCGGCTCAGAACGGACCCGCGGTTGTGCTGGATATTTGCTGTGCGACCCAGATTACAATCCATGCACCCAGCTACCAGCACAGGCTACAATGCATATTTACTCCGTAAAGGCGGGACATAAGATCTGGATGGCTATCTTTATGATAGTAGGAACAGCTTATCCTACAATACGCTGGGCGATTTTGGATTTTTCGCCGATGACTGTATGACGTCGACCAGGCCGGCGAGCCGAAGGGTACCGGTAGCCTGATGAGCTCTGTTGTCCCTTCGCTGCTGTAATTCAGGCGGACATCAACTTCTGGCGTGCGTTCCGACATCGCCGCCAGCCTCGTTCAGCCTCAGGTCATACGCTTAGGCCTCTCTTCGACTTCAACGACAGAGATGCAATTCGCATATTCTTCAGCCACGAACCAAACAACGAGTTGCGCGTATTATTACGCGGTATGCGAGACTTCGCGTACGACTAAATGGCAAGCTGCCTGATCGCCGGTTCGGAGCATGGGGGACTACAATATAAGTGCTCGTTGTCGACTTTTCAGAGTTTTCGACATGCTTGAAAGCAGACAGGAAGGCGACAGAGTCCACCAGCGCAGCTCTCATACCATTGCATTGACCCGCCTTGTCGCGAAACCACATGATGAGCAACATTCTCAAACTCCTCTCGATCGGAGTACTTCTCATTTCGTCGGCGTCGGCGGCACCTCGGCAGACAACTGCTCAACCTAGCAGGCCATGCGTCCAGCTTCAGGTCCCCGTCAAGGTCACGGCGAATAACTCCCACTACGACGTACCCAGAGTCGACAACAACATCGACGCGGTAGATTTGATCGTGAACACCTCAACCTGGTCGCAGATTGGCGTGGCGGCGCGAAATGCGAGTGTCATCCCCATAAAACAGACCCTCAGCATCAGTGCCCAGTTGTGCGTCCCAAAGGGAGGCAGCAAGTCCGACATCCTGCAAGTCGCGACGCATGGATTTGGGTATGACAAGAGGTAGGCGGGTGAGCGTCGTGTGGGACTAGGACTGCTCCGCAGCATCTTTCTGCTCCTGGGCAGAATGGTGAACTAAATTGGACGACAACAGCTAATGCATGTCACAGATACTGGGACGTAGAGCTCCACCCGGAGAACTACTCCTACGTCGACGCCGCCCTTAACGCAGGCTACTCCATCCTAACATACGATCGCCTGGGCACCGGCCTGTCCGAAAAGGCAGACGCCTACACCGTCGTGCAATTTCCCGTCGAAGTCGAAATCCTCAGGGGATTAACGACGTTGGCCCGTACCGGGAATCTCATCTCCGCGTCCAACCTGACCAGCGACAGCATCACGCCGGCTCTCCGCTCGTACAGGCCCAATAAAGTCGTTCATGTCGGTCACTCCCTAGGTTCCATGACGACCATGGGCCTCGTATCCGCCTACAGCGATCTCACGGACGGCGTCATCCTGACGGGCTCGTTCTTCGACAACGTGACGAACATCCAGTTCAACAGCTTCGGACTCGAGTACGCCCCTGCGAACGACCCGAAGAACTTCGCCGACCGGTCCTCCGGCTATCTCGTCCAAGGCACAGCGAGTGCCGCGCAACAGCTCTTCCTGGCAAAGGGCTCCTTTGAGCCCGAGATGTTGGAATATTCCGCGAAGATCAAGCAGACCATTTGTGTGGGCGAAATGTTTTCCGCGTCTGTTGTGGTGGGAAAGCCGGCGCCAGCATATAAGGGGCCAGTGCAGGTGAGTTGCTCGTACTATTCTACCCTTCCACCCTTCCAAAGAAGGTACACCTGCAATGCGTGCATTACTTGCAAAATGCCGCGTACGCGCACAGTTACGCACGCACGTACGCTACACTACGCTACGTGGAATATAGCATCTGCAAACAGGCAGTCAGTCGGCAAGTGTGTTTTTCTTCGCTAACAGGTCTCCCTCGACCCTGTCTAGTTTCTCGTAGGCGAATACGATTACCCAGCGTGCGACGGCGACTGTAACGGGATCTTCAACTACACTACAGCAAAGGCCGCCTTCCCGGCTGCATCGGATATCTCGATTTACCTACAACCTGGGACGGGACATGGGTTGACGCTTTCGACGAACGCCACGGCAGGGTACGAGGTCATATTTTCGTACTTGGGAGATCATGGTTTGTGAAGGAGGGAGCGAGGCGGAGGGGTTCAATGCAGGAGAGATGGTGATTTATGAAGGAGCTGTAGGCCCTCAATGCAGGGTCGCCAGCCGGGTTCTAGGGATCAGCCACTGCCTGGAAGTTGTGGACGTGGGAGGGGAAGAACGATGGATAGCGACCTTGAGCAGGGATACGAAACCACACGACGCGACAGGATAAAATAGACCTTATACATAGGAATTGGTATTAAGATACGAGTCCTTCGATGTGGTGTGGTGTGGTGTGTCTAAGAGTATGTGGCTTACACGTCCGTCCGTCCGTCTGTCTCTTCGATTCGATTTGATTCGATCCGATTATATCCCAGTACACATAAGTCGATCACTCTTTGAGCATGGAGATACATGTACCTAGCTTACGAGGGACACGTGACCGAAACCCCAGTCTGCCAGATACAATTTAATCCTACGCGTACTCGACGGAGTACTCGTACTCAGTGTACCCTTGAAATCGTCAAATGGAACTTACAGTAGCACCAACCCAATGCAAGTTGTAGGCTGCGGGCGCTCACAGTGAGTCACTAACTGCTTAGGATATGCCGAATTCAAGGGTAGGCCGTACTTGTGTAGTAGAGAGTGAGTAAGCGGAAGCCGGTCCGGCCCGAGCTCTTCCGGGGGAACTGATTCCTTGAGCTGCAGCTGAGTCTCACTGAGCAAGCACCTCCCCCTGGGTGAGCGTGTCGCTGAGCAGGGAGGGTGGGGAGGATTGTGTTCTGGCCACCACTACTCGGCTGGGTTTGTTGCATTGGCCCCTTCCACCCTGCAGAGTTTCACTAATGCATCTCGCCGTGTACTATGTCCATCAGTCAAGTGTACCCGGATGGAAGACTACAGGGGATATGCCAAACCGACTTACGGCGGGAATGGATTGGCAGCTTCTTCCCCTGAGTGTAGGGCCTAAAATGGCGGTTGAATCAAATGCGTTTCATTTGCTGCAATGCGTGCATGGATTCCAACGCCATTTAGGGACTAGTGCGAGTGACTAAGCCACGTGCCGCATCACGTGCATCAAGCTTGGCAGGGGTCGCTGCAGGGGTCGCTGCAGGCGTTCATCTGCCTGATGTGCCAGTCACTGACTCAGATAATCATGAACGATAACTGCAACTGACTACTGCTACATCCACCTTTGATGCTAAGTCTCATTCGAACATACAAGGGTAGGCCGTTGTACTCCGTACATCTCGTTCTCGATCCCTTCAGCAGGCTCTTGGATGAAACTGGCCCCCAGCGCCACAACGTCACAGTGTCCAGCCTCCTCAGAGGCCAGGGAGCTGGCCGACGCAACCACCCGCAACACAAAGAACAGAGTGAGTTATAAAGCATTGCAGAACCCCTTGAGTCTCTTTCCTGCTTGGCCAATTGTCATTCAACACCCCGACCATGGACATCAGCAAGAGTGCAATACACTTGTTCCAATCTCAGGAAAGACTCGAGTTACTTAACGATATCGACAGATTTCGTGAACATGGCCTTGATAACCTACCTCAGATCGTCGTATGTGGAGACACAAGCAGCGGAAAGTCATCGGTGCTGGGAGCCCTATCTGGAATTCCGTTCCCGGTTTCCGGCACCATGTGCACGAGGTTTGCCACAGAGATTGCGTTGAGATACTCCCCCGCCAAAACTGTAACCGGCCATGCTTTTATCACTCCCGCAAAGGGCGCGTCCGAAAGCCACAAAACGGCTGTGGAGTCATTCCGGAGAGACATCACTAGTCTCGACGACATCCCTGCGCTGATGGACGATGCCAGAAAGAAGATGGGTCTTGGAGAGGTGTCGGGAATAAGTCGAGATGTGTTGCACTTGAAGTTCGACGGACAACAACTCCCAAATCTTACGTTGGTAGATTTACCAGGTCTCATCCATGCATCCAGGAACGCAGACGACATTACCATGGTTCAAAATCTTGTCGAGGATTATTTCAGACAGGAGCGAAGCATCATTCTGACAGTTGTCCCCGCCGAAAATCCCATTGAGAACCAAGGTATCCTCACTTCCTCACGGCGATTTGATCCCAAGGGCACCCGCAGTATTGGCGTGATCACCAAACCGGACGTATTAGAGCGTGCGGACAAGACCAGCCTTAGGCCAGCGATTTTGGAGCTGGCAAGGAACCAGAATACAGCATTCCAATTTACACGCGGCTGGCACGTCGTCAGATGTTTGAATGACAAAGAACGAAACGATAAGTTGGACCAAGATCTCGTTGAGCGTACCCTATTTGAACAGGAGCCATGGAAAGTCATTCACCACAAGCAACTCGGCATCAAATCACTAAGATCGGCTTTGGGCAAATATCTCCATCTGCACATCCTTCAGGTCTTACCGGAACTTCAGACATCTCTGGAAAAGAGGATGGAAGTCGCCAAGTCCTCCTTGGAAATACTGGGCGACTCTCGAACGACTCCAAAGGAGCGTATGCTCTACCTCACCCGGATCAGCAAACGCTATGGCGAACTTGTCAAGGATGCTCTGGAAGGTAACTACAGCGATGCGTTTTTCCAAGACGGTGATGCCGCGAAACGGCTGAGGGCGACGACAATGGCGTGGACAGATACCTACGAACATTCCATGCGCACAAAGGGCCATTCGTTCGAAATAAGCCACGAACAAGCCCGGGCACCGGAGACTTCGCCACACAGTCCGGAACAAATCACTCAGTCAGACGCACTACTCAAAGTAGGCAAGCTACTAGAGACTTACAGGGGTCCGGAATTGTCATTCCTTTTCAACCCACGTCTCGTCGGAGAGCTTTTCAAAGAGCAGTCGCGAAAATGGCCGTTGCTGACCTCAGAATACATTCGCGACATATGCTATGCCGTAGAAATTTTTCTGGCCGAAGTTGTCGAATTCATCTGCCCATCCACCGGAGAAACATCAGACCTCATATTTCGACACGTCCTCGACGAGGCCGTTCAAAAGGGCTGTACAGATCTTGAATCTAAAGCTGGCGAACTGTTCAGCCCATATACGAAGCCGTTCCTCTTCTCCACCAACAGCCGACTTCACACAAGCTTGAAGAGAATTGAGCAGCAAGACCTTCAACAAGAGAAAGCTGACATAACCACACAACGACAACAGTCGTCCGGCCCTGAGATTATGGGCTCAGATTATGATACGCGGGTTAAATTGCTCCAATATTCAAGAGCGTATTATGATGTTGCTCTCGAGACCTTTATCGACAACGTCGTGATTCTTGGAGTGGAATCATGCCTGCTCTCGAGACTCGAAGAAATGTTCACCCCGGAGACCATCGTGCAAATGGACGAGGACATCCTGAACCTCGTAGGAGGCGAGTCCGAGGACGTGCGAACTGAGCGTGAAGAGCTAAATAGGCAGCTGGAGACTCTTGAGGATTCACTCAAAAGATGTCGGAGGCATACGAGCCGACTGAATCGGAGCCAAGCGAAAGAGCTCGCCCAGGTCTCTCCGACAGGATCGACGTCGACCAAAGTTGACAGAGAACGGGATTCCCAACCAGTGGTAAACGGGCATGCGGTGCAAACTATACGAGGACAAGAGGCGAGAGCGACTCCATCGCCAGTTGGTAAATCGAAGGATACAAGGCCCAAGATTCTCCCCAAGTCCTCCGACAAGAACTCAATATTCTCCAGCACAAAGTTTGTCGACACTTCACTGATCGCAACTGCTGGGTCAATTTTTTCATTCCCTTCGGCAACATCACCATCTGGGTTTTCCTTTGCCAATCCTATTTCGGGGACACGAGCGACTTCAGCACCGTCACCACCAGCACCCGTGTCGGGCACTTCTCCCTTCGGATCGTTAGCGACTTCCGCTCAAGCAGCACCCACGTACAGCGGTGATCTCTTCGGATCAGCAGCGACTTCTTCCGCTAAAGCATCATCCACGCCCAGCGGTGGTCTCTTCGGATCACCAGCCACTTCCACGACAGCAGCACCCGCAACCTCCCAAACTTCCACTTCTTCGACCGTAGTACCGGGTTTCAGTGAGTTAGTTTCGGAAAGACAAGAATATTCCGAGGTACATAAACCCAGCAACCGAGCGTAGGAAGATGTGGTACATACAAATGAAGAAAAAAGGGAAAAGAGAACAGAGGAAAAAATTGTATACTACCATGAATGATGTACAAAAACAAGGGATCACTTTTCAGACGGGTTTCTCAGCGATTCGCGGCTAGCTCACACAAGGAGTTTCAAAGACACCATCCAAACCATCATGCCTTGACAATCCACATCCAACCTACTCCACTGTCTCGCTTTGTCCTTGTCATCCTTATCCTCCCTCTTCTATTGGCCCTTAGACGAGATACTAACAGCTACGGGTACACACGTACACATACCGGGAACATACTCAGCACCGACGGCTTGCTCGGACTTCAGGTCTCTCTGACCGACCAGCCGGCTGAACGAAACGCCGCTTCCTGATCGTCATCGTCATCTAGATTCATCCCGGAATCGTTGACATCCACGCCCAGAGCGCGCATATGCTCCTCCAACCGCCTCTCTAGACGGTGATACAGTGCGATCAAACGACGCCGTTCGTTGCGCGTCAGTGCTTCCCTGAGCAAACTGCCGGTGCGGTGCAGTTCGAGCTGGTCGAATTCCTGGAGAACGCCCTCGATGTGGTCTTCGAGTTGGAGGAAGGAGCGCATATGCTGGATGCGGTGGTGTTCGTCGCGAATGTTTGCGTTGGGGGCGGAGTCAGGGATGGTTTGGGAGGTCTCGCTCTCCATGTGAACGTCAATGTCTGCATCCGCGTCCTCCCGGGTGGTTTGGGGTCCCACCCCGCCTCGAAGTCTGGTCGATCTCTCAGAGATATCTTTCGAGCGTGGCATGAGAACAGCGTCGCCGTCAAGTTCCTGGACAGGAGCCCATTTGTCATCGACTCCGAAACGCAGGCTTTTCACATCGGCTTTGAGGTTCTGGTTGGCATCTCCCGCTGCTCGTGCTGATGGTGGCTCTGGTACGGGTCCTGATCCTGATTGTAGCCCTGTTTCAGTCTCTTTCCCAGTGCGTGTGGGTGTATACTGGTTGGCGAAATCGAGCTCCAAACGCAGCCGGCCACCTTGGCCTGGAGCTTGCCCCTGTCCCTGGCTGCCATCATCGCGGACTACGGCCTGACCTGATCCCTTCCAAGCGAGTCGTACTTTCGGTGCCCAGGATGGAGATTGAACCGCGTAAAAAGCGGACGACTTGTCAGATGAGTATATTTTGGCGTGGTACCATGTTTTGACTCCTCTGGGGAACATACGCCACAGAAGTATCAAGTTGATGGCCAGAATCGTGACAAGGAGGTAGGTGTGCAGGGAGACGTGACAGACTGTGACTGCTGCAGCGTAGCTGTTGAGGGGGTATGTGCTTGGATTGGGATGAGCATGTCGAGGTGAGAACCCGGGTCCTGGCCCAGAGGGATGCTGGTGTTGGGAAGGAGACATTGCATCGGCCATTGAATGTCGAAACTGAAGGACAATGTAGGAGTATGGGATGATTCGGTTGGCGACGGAGGGAAGTATCGTGAAGTTTGTATTGTAGTCACCTTGCAGTACTTAGAGGCGGATTATGGTTCCCAAGGACGATTTGCGTGGTGATGGCTGGCCTTTTATCAACGCGAGACGGACTGATGCTGAGTTTGCTGAACTGTAGTTTGTTCCTTTGTTCAGCGAGTCGGTCGCTGATTGTGCAAACGATCCGTGGCCCTCGCTTAGATTGGCGTCCCTCATTAGAGCTTCAAGCACCGCTGTGTACTTACTGCACCTGCTATCTTCCGACATACTGGTCTGTGCTATGCAGTCTGTTCGCTTGGTGTTTGTCCTCAGTGTCCCCGTGCTTATATGGCTGCCGCTTCTGCTGTGAGCGTACCTCCGCGCCCAGGGTATCTTGATGTGGACCGGCAGTTTAAGGTCATCCTTGTACAAAAGTACAGATGAGGCTTTACCACCAGACAATAGTATTGTAATAGCGTGTCCGGTGGTATCTCAGGATGTCAGTTGGCAGCCAGCATAGTACTTCCCAGTCACGGTGCTCCGTACGTGGCCGCAAATCGATCCCTGTCCGCCATGTATCGAGCAAACATGGCTAGTATGTTGACTGTACAACCGATCCATTATGGTAGTTCAGTGGGCGTGAAGGTGTCAGGGTAGTCTTTTCGTAAGCTTATTATATCCTCCTGTTCCTTCCCCCGCCCTCTTCCTCTTCTCGCTCCTCTTCTCGCTCTTCTTGCTCTCAAGCACACCGGGCACATTTCAAAGCTCATGTGGATGATACGGCGGTGTAGGGTAGTGGCGAGACGATGTTCATTCTGGTGAAATTCTAGGAACGCTCTTGCTATTCGGCGATCTAACCTCAGTCATTATCGAGAACGCTTTCCCTCATTCATTGATTAGGCTTGATATTGAGATATTACTCATCATACCTTCTTGCTTTTGATGGGTGCGGGAGCACCTTCAAAGTTCGTCTGCCAGAATATTTGAGTCTTGATTCACAAGGGCATCTTGAGGGATAGTTTAGGTTCTTCCAACTTCAGCCGAATGGCTCCCATATCGAAACACGAAACAAAAAGTGTGGACGTGCGAGTGAGTGGAGGACGAATTAGCCAAGATGAACAGGATGCAGTGAAGGATCTGCAGTCTTCACTATTGCGAATGCTAGGAGGCTTGGAGACTTGGTCAAGTATGCTCGAGACGGTGAATTCCAAAACATCTACGCTGGGTTTAGTTGACCTGTACCGAACGGCCAAAGAGGTCAAAAGATTGTGCTATTCACCTGACTGCTTCGGCAACGCCGGCCCATTAGAGTCGAATTCGATCATACAATAACCACCACGATCGGAGGATCTGACTTGAGTTTCTCCCATTAGGTCCTGCACCGAAATGTCCGTTGCCACCTGTTCGACATCACCCGGCAATCGCAACACCATTGACAGGGACACTGAGATACTCTGCCGCAGACTCTATCTGCAAACATCACCACGCGCAAACATCGTACCTTCTACCTTTCGCGCGGACATTTTCTGCATCTCGGTTTCTCACACTCTACCTCTTCACAGGTACCCCTTATCCCCTTCTTGACCGACGCTGCAACAACCTAGACCAGTCACCATGGCTGAGCCGCCTGGTGCTCAGTTGAAGCAAAGGTCGACGTCGTGTAAGTCGCAGCTCATCTGAAACTTGAACTCTCCAGACTTGACACAACGGAGACAGAGACCGCCTATCGCTTGATAGACTTGCCAAATAGCTTCCTCAGGAGTCAACTCCAAAAGTCTCCACCCGAACCGGCCGCAATTAAGCTTCCGCTCATTTCTGCTGTTGTATTGCTCACGCGTTGCCAGCTCGACCATATCCTCGATGTATGAATCAAACAGTCTTCCCATTGCTAGAAAAGGCTTGCCTCTCCGATGCTCCTCCTGCCAACCACTGTTCTTGCTGATGATCTCACGACGCCATCTCTCGTCTTGCGGCACCGAGGCGCACTTTCCACAACCCAATAGACTTTCACCATGTTTGTCTGGGTAGAAGACTGCAGGCAGCTTCGAGACCAAGTCCTTTCTTAGCCGTACGGCCTCCGCCTTGAAGTTCTCCGCGAAGTCAAAACCCACCGATTCCACCAGACGCTTTGGGAGCTGCGTTTCAACCTTGTCTTGCGGCACCAACCACATAATTGCACGAGAGGCCTTGGCAAACATCCCAGGGAGGTTGAGTAGGTATGAGGTTTGCAGAACTTCGAACAGCATATTGGTTACCGATAGCAGTTCGACGGTTTCGTGCCACGGCGTGACTGTGAATTGCCACAGCACGAAATCTACAGGGAGTTTGGCATTGAGCGACTGCAAGCACCACGCTGGGAGGCGGCCTTCGAAGAGATACTTGTCGCATAGTATGGAAACATCTGCGAGATGCGCTATGGCGGATTCGGGGACTACATCATCTTCGTGACAGAAATGAAGAAATGTGACAAACTCGATGAAACGTTCGTCGAGCACGAGGGGTTTGGAAGCGGTGAACTCGCGGCCTTGGGTCCAGCGAGCACTGAATTGCGCCTCAAAATATCGACAAGTGCGACTTAGGGCTTGAGAAGAAACTCGGACACGGACAGTAGCATCGACTTGGAATGGCGAATTGACCGAGATGTATACGTCGCCTGCCGTTGCCACATCGTAAAACAGTCGACAGGACCGACCGATGATATTTGCAGCTGGGTTCCAACCATTCTCCCTGGCGCGACACGGCCTCGACATCTTGAATATCTTTGTGATCGTGTCTCTTTCTCGCGGGCAAGGTCTTGGTGATCGGTGGCGGAATCTCCGTGTTGTGGAAGGTCGCGTCGGAGTGAGGGAAACGCGGTTGAGTTGGAAAGAGAAAAATGAAACTGGAAGAATCTTCAAGAGCAGGACCTGAGAAATGCGCGGATACCTTTCACTGGAGGTGAGGCAGTCATGTACACCGCAGCATCACTGAACGAGGCAGTCGTCGAAGCACCAGCTGCTCCATCTGTCTTCACAGCACACACTTTCTCAACTGCCTGACAACAACATCAGCAAACAAAGGACTAACACTTTGAGGCAGGGAACGCTCAGTAAGAGACGGTGGGCGGGGTTCCAGATATCTCAGAAGTCGACGAAGCCGAAGCTGAGTTTTCTGAGCCGGCGTGCATGACTCGGGTGCATATGATGAAAACTTGGGCTTTCGCTGTTGCGGCAATAAGAGGCTGTGGACATGTTACGGCGAGATACTCAGCTGGTGGTATTATAGTTTCCATTCTTCTCGAAGGCGAATCAGCCGATTCGCACAGCGTCTGCGGACGAATGCTATCCAGGTAGCAGCTTTCCTAGGGGGCGAAAATTACTGGATACACTGGTAAGGGAGGATCAAGATTATTATATTAATGAACCTGATGACAACGGCCGTACAGATTTGATATGGACAAGCGAGATTGCAGCTATTGATCGAAGGGAGGAGTGGGCACCAATACCCAAGGACGTCGAACTGATCAAACCGCACGTTGACCATGGTGGACTACTGGTACTCGCTGTGGTTCCATCTACTGAAGGGTGGTAGGGATAAGATTTCGCAGGTCAGGTACGCACTATCCCCTCACCGACGCTCCCCTCCCTTCCAAGTGACTGGCCGCCGGCGAATCAACCGGGGCATGCCGAAACAGGCGCCTGTTTGTGGGCCGTGGGGCCCCGGATTTTCGAAGGTTTCGGAATTCCTTTTTCGGCGACTGATGCAGGCCGGAGAATGCGGAAATGTTCATCTCAGGTATCAGTCGAAAGTGAGGGCCTGGACGCAGGTACAATAACACCCTACAGCCTCATGCCTGATCGGCCTTTGTATTGTTCGCTGCTGGATCAACACTCCACGTGAACAATTATTTACTTGCTCTTTGGAATCTCCAGTCCTCGATCGAAACCATGGGAAGACTCTACGGTGGCCTCGCTACCAAACTAAACGGAAAATGGCTTCAAGTGTGCATCAGTTTATCATCTGCCGCGGCCTGGCTCCTTGTGGGCTACGACCAAGGAGTATTTGGAGGGCTCATCGCTACTCCACAGCTTCTTGCGGATCTCAAAATCGCTCCAACGAACGCTGATCTCCAAAGTACTGTCGTGGCTCTCTACGACATTGGTCCCTTGGTGGGCGCAGGTTTCTGTGCCTCACCTCTGGGGCGCAAGTTTGGCCGCCGCGTTATGATTGCTATTGGATGCTGCTGGCTCATCCTGGGTGCCTCTCTCCAAGCTGCCGCAAACAACGTCGGCGTTATGCTCGCCGGGCGTTTGATTGCCGGCATCGGCACGGGCTTTACGGTGACAATGGTGCCTATCTGGATTTCCGAGACCTCACGAGCGACACATCGAGGCACTCTGATAACTGGGCAAATGTCGATCTTACTTTTCGGCCTCGTCCTGGCTTACTGGTTCGATTACGGCACCACTCAGAACCTGACGGGGTCTGTTCAATGGAGACTGCCTTTAGCATTTCAGTGTGCTTTCTGCCTGATCTGCCTCTCCACAATGCCTTTCCTTCCGGAGTCCCCTCGATTTCTCTATCTGAATAAGAAACACAAAGAAGCCGACAGCATAATAGCGCGCATCTATTGTGTTCCCGAGGATTCGTTCATCGTCAGTGAGCATCGCCGCGAAGTCCTGGAAGCAATCCACATCGAAACGGTATCCAAGTTCAGACTAAAGGACCTTTTCTGGGACAGCTCTCCTGTTAATGCCACCTGGCGGGTCTGGATCGCTGTGCTGATTCAATTCTTCCAACAAATGAGCGGTATCTGCCTAGTGGCCTACTACGCAACATATATCTTCATCAATAATCTCAGTATGAGCCAGCACCAGGCAGCTATCACCTCAGGGGGGATGAGTCTGCTATTCTGGGGTGGAACACTGGTTCCTGTCGTGCTCGTTGAAAAAGTCGGCAGGCGGATTCTGTTCCTGATCGCCGTGACTGGCACTGGACTCTCCATGATCGCGTTCACAGTCGGGCTTGCCCTCTTCACAGATCCGAGCTTAACGGCGGCTGTCGTCTTCATCTTCCTCTACGAATTCTTCTTCGGCATTGGGGATGGCATTGCATACCTCTACGCCCCCGAGGTCATTCCACTCAACCAGAGACATCTTGGTGTCAGCTGCGCCACTTTCATGTCCTGGTTATGCACATTCATCGTGGTCAAAGCCGGGCCTGTCGGGATCCAGAATTGTGGTTGGAAAATCTACTTGTGGTTCTGTATTTGTGGCATCCTACAGATCCTCTTTGTCTGGTTCTGCATCAAAGAGACGAAAGGTCTTTCCTTGGAAGAGATCGATATCCTGTTTGCTAAGCCTGAGCATCGCGCCGAGCTCGAGGCCAAACTACGCAGCATTGAGCACAGAAACCAGAATGTCGAAGAGAAGGAAGCAGCTTTAGAAATGAAAACCGCGGGGGAACCCCAGCATGAAGAGGTGGTGGACCCTTCTACAAAAGGTTAGAGCGGCCTGTCGCCTCATGTGACGCTGGAGTCATGCGAGCGAAAGGACCGCTCAGAAAGTGGTGCGGACATCGTATGCGATAAGGTGCGAGGCGAGGACGGGGATTGCACGGGTCAAGTTGCCGGTGTCGGGGGTCGCTCCCGGGTCTGGATTGACGGTAGTACCACAAGCCAGATCATTTGCACTTAGTTTACGAGGTACCTCGTAGCGAGTACGTACTATAACTGAATTGACACATGTGACACAGCTCTCAGAGTGGGCACCATGCAGGTGCCATGGAGGGTTCCACAGCTTACTTAATTACCTCGCTTAGGATAGGATACCCTGGTGTGCTTAACGGAAGACTTCTTATTGTTTTCGTTGGTGAAGGCTCCACCTCGCCCTGACAGCTTTACCAAATGTACCCTGTGTACCTCGTACCTACATGAAGGCCAGATCAGAGCCAACGAGATCCTTGGTTGGGCTACTTGTTGCAGTTGAGCGTAGCGAGCTACTGCACTAGATATCAGCAGCCCCAGAAACTGCTGGGTCGCTTCTCCAGACGCCAGTCCAGAAAGTAACCCCCGCACGGGGGAAAGGGCTCGAGGGTCACCTCGGATATCGAGGACAAGGGGATCCGAGGGGTCCCCAGGCACCCCGCTTTCGCTCTATTCGTTGAGCCAGCCTGCCGGGGCCTCGTGTCGCATTGGGTCGCAGCACCCCGCCCACCCCCCGAGGCGCTCGCCTTCATTCCAGCAGCAGTCCAACTTCGTCCAGGTCCAGACTCCAGATTCCTGTACCTGCTTTGATCAGAGCCCTTCCACCGTTCAGCCACTACAATCTCAAATCTGGCTCCGACAATGCTAGAAATGGAATCTCGAGGACGAGAGGAGCCGAAGAAACGCAAATACTGCTCCAGTGCATGCGTTGCCTGCAGGAAAGCCAAAGTTCGAGTAAGTCACCTCTCCCGGAATTCTCTCTTCCTATCTAGCCCATGTAACGCTCCTGGAAGTCCTTTCAACGCAAGGCCCCTAAGCTAATATTGGTAGTGTGATAATGCGTTGCCCAAGTGTTCCAATTGCGTCTATCGCGAGGTAGACTGTGTGGTGGCCGAAGACAGGCGGAAGTGAGAGAATACCCTGCTCGACATCTGGTTGTTCCGGAGAGCAATGACCATCACGTTCACAGCTGACAACCACAGACTCAGTTCGAGCGCCAGGAGGGCGGCGGCAAAGGAGATACGTGCTCCTTCTACAACTTCCCCCCAATCCCAGGCCTTTGGTCCACCCGCTGTATTCGGTTTCAATCCAGCCATCCGTGGCGCCTCACTGCAATCATCTTCTTTCACAGACGATGAAATGACAAAGGTTGGTCAATCCTGTCGCTACGCCCGACACGTAACTGTCCTGTCGGGTTCTAACTCGTGGATTATCCACACAGGAAGCTTCTGCGGCGGCACTCGATTACTGGGTTGATATTGCGTCCGGAAACGGACTTGTAAATGCCAGCCGAGAGACTTCACCTTACGACTTCCCTGGGAATGATGGTTTCTGCGACATTTTCGGGGATCTAGGCAGTCTGCCAGAGGGACTCGAGGAAGGATTCAACCTTCCGGTGGTGCAAGGCGATCCTGCTCGCCCAGGGGATTATCCTGGTGCAAGTGCGAGAGGAGCTCCTACGCCGGCCACGTTGGGATCCCAACGACCACCAAGCCTCCCTGTGAGCGCCGACAGATCCTCTGACGAACCGACAGAGCAGCTTGCCAGTCGCCTAGGCAAGTTACGCATTGCTGAAGATGACCATTTGAGGTACTACGGCGCTACGAGCAATCTTCATCTGATCCGGAATGGCCTTGTCCCCTGCTTCCAGCCGACAATTCGCACCGTTCCCACTCACGGAGAGGAGGCTTTGAAGAGAGCCGGCCTCGAATGGAAGCCGGACCCAAGATATGAGAAGCACCTTACCAACTTCTTTTTTGCATGGCACAATACATTCCAATTCATAGTGCACGAAGCGGTTTACTATGATCACCGGGATCGTTACAAGTCTGGTTTGCCGGCAGCATACTACTCCCCCACGCTGGAAAATGCAATGTAAGTATAGCGCACGAGTATCCAGCTCCTGCCTTCACCCATCCAGGCTGCATACGTGTTCTATTGCTGAATGTTCTGTCCCTCCGAAGCTTCGCCACTGGCGCCACTTATGACACGCAAAAGCATCCTGAAATGGATGAAGATCCCTCCGAGTTTTTTGGACATCGCGCAAAAGTGCTTTTGGAGATTGAGATGGACAGCCCAACATTGGCAACCGTGCAGGCGCTGCTGGTGTTGGCCGCGCATGAGGCAACTCGGGTGCGCGACACGAGGGGTGAGTTTACGTCCTCATCTTCCGATTTGTTTCCGATTTGCTCATCTTGGACCTTTCTGCAGGTTGGATATATGTAGGTATGTACCGTCCAATGGATCTATCTATATGTTGGCATCTGATGACACATGGCCCCGATAGGCATGGCCAGCCAGCTGCTGTCAGATTTCGGCCTTCACCTCGACCTCGACGTAACCTCTCACCCGGCCCGCCGTGCTCTGGAAATGGATAACGATGTAAACCTACGCAGGAGCCTCTATTGGGCAACTCAATGCATGGACATGTAGGTTCGAATGCCATGATCTTTGGATCTTTCAGCTGAGACAAAGCAGTCTTTACAGCGCATTCACCGGCAGACCGGCTTCAACTCGGTATGACGACTATAATGTGCCTATACCGGAACCTTTCCCTAAGGTTCCCTGGAAGCCTTATATCGACTGCGCAAGCCCGGTACCAGACCTGCCATCAGGCTTGAAGACAGCGACTGTGGGAAGTACGCACGTGTATTTGGCTCACTTGTGCACCAAAATCCGCAGGATTACTGCAACCTTGTAAGTCTGCTGGCCGCCGCCCCCTGTTGCGACGTATTGTCTCATCGATTGTTCGATCAGATACACTCATCCCGAATCCTACTCAGCGAGCGTCGAGACCTTTGTGCAGAACATGACCAGAGAGCTTCAACACTGGCAAGCTTCGCTGCCACGGGATCTCGAGATCGATATGGCTTCAGCGAAGAACAGAGCATATCTTCCCTCGGTGATAATGCTTCAGTATGTGTCCACCCGCACTCACCAAACTCCCAGTTCCCTTCCTCGTGAGATTTGATATTCAGCTGTGACGATAAGGAGGCCCCTGACGATTTTTTTTCCAACAGTATGCAATTTTACGAAACAATGATCTTCCTTCATCGACCCTTCCTCTCCTCGCCGTGGCTGGATCAATCGAATAGCCGCGAAAACAACAAGTCGGAAGACAGTGGGAAGATATGCGAAGACTCGGCCACCATGATCTGCGCCCTTGTCTCAATGTACCGGCAGCAATGGAACCTCCGACGGATCCACGCACAAGCGGTGGCAATCATTTTGGCGGCGGGCCTCATCCACACACACAATTGTTGCATCTATTCCAGTCAGAAGGGCGTCGACGCGCGGAAACAACTTTCAATCTGCGTGCAAGCTCTCGGAGAAATGTCGCACTTCAATCTCAGCACTCGCGCCCTTGAAATCTTGATCTCGCTCAGGCGTGACTGGCAGATGTGGATTTCTAAGAAACCAGGGAAGCGACTGGGCCGAGAGAGCTAATCAGGGTAGACGGTTCGTCCGAAGGTCCACCAGCACACTGCGTTATTCGTTCCCAGGCTGCAGAGGTTTACAATTGCACATCTTTTTGATTGTCGGCGCTTATTAATGAGTCTTTCCATATTATATCTCCTGGGTAAGTATAGTATTGATCGCTGCCACTACAATGACCAGTGCAAGCCAACAGGCCTGATCCAAGTCCCTCTAACGGTTCGCTTGCAAACGAGCACGGCACTAATCAAGATACGTACCCATCTTGTAACCTATCCCAGTGAAGCCTAGTCTCTGTGCGTACAAAAGCCGGTCGCCAATCGCACCCCTGCAGGGTATTCATCTCTTCTCCGCTACAGGCCACGTATCAGGGACTGCGTCTATGATGGCTACCTGGCGAATGCTGTTAGAATCTTCACCCGAACAAGGTTACATAATGGCGAGACACGCCATAGCACAAAGACCAGAGCAGCAACGGGAATACGAGCAATGTGGGTGTTGAGATCTCAATGGTTCATGCCGGGCTGTGTCCCCACTACTAATCCGACGGAATTTGGTGTGAAATTCCGAATCAATTCCCCGCAAACACCGGGGATCCGAGCATTCACGTTCCCCAAGAAATCAGAGATGGTGCCGCGTTGCCACAGCTTCCTTCCCCAGGAAGGAGAAAAGAGGGAAAAGCAACCAAAAAACAAATAAAAAGCGCTAGGCAGCGCAGGGCCGCGCACATGGGGGAGCTCTCCGACTTTGCGCACAGAAGCTATTAGATTTCGACATTTCGACATTTTCACAATGTCGTACGCGGATCTAAAGGGGAAAACCTATGTTGTCACGGGGGCGGCCTCGGGCATGGGGCGGACGACGTCGATCCTGCTGGCGCAACAAGGCGCCAACGTGGCTCTTGTAGACCTGCGCAAGCCCCAGACGGTGCTTGACGAGGTGGAAAAACTCGGGGCCAAGGGCCTTGCGCTCTCGTGCGACGTCCAGGACGGAAACGCCGTGAACGTGGCCATGGAGAAGATTGCGCAACATTTCGGCGGCATTGACGGGGCCGCCAACATGGCAGGCATCGTGGGGAGCCAGGGCATCAAGGGCACCGCGTTCGCGGTGGACCGGCTGCCGGACGAGGCGTGGGACGAGATCTTGGGCGTCAATTTGAACGGAGTCAAGAATTCGCTGCGCGCCGAGCTGCGCCACATCAGGGACGGAGGGTCGATCGTCAATGCAGGGAGCATTGCTGGCCAGCTGGCGTATCCCTTCATGGCACCGTATTGCGTCAGCAAATGGGGTGTCCTGGGTCTCACAAAGGTTGCAGCGCAAGAGTCCGGCAGCCGTGGAATCAGAGTCAACGCTGTAGCCCCGTGAGGACCACCAACCTCCCTTCCTTCCCCCCCTGTCACTGTTTTCCACCCACTCCGTCTTGTTTTCTTCCTCTTCTTTTGCTTCTCGGCGGGTTCACTATAGATTTGCTTACTCGCAAATCTTTTGAACAGAGGCATAATCCAAACGCCAATGACGGCAGGTATGGGCAACAAGGATGAGTTGTTCGACGCTCTGGGGTCCAAGACTGCGTTGAGACGACTAGGTGAGCCGGAGGAGGTCTCCCGCGTCATCCTCTTCCTGTTGAGCAAAGAGGCGAGTTACATTACTGGAGCGGTACGTCTCTCGAACCATTTTACTTCTCAAACCCCAACCTCGCACCCTCGCACAGACTCGGACTCTGCTAACTAAATGTGTATTCAGGTCATCAACGTCGACGCAGGATACCAATAGCGAGAGGCATGATCGTGGTGGCAATGTCGCAAAGATACCAGAAAGTTGATAGGAAATGCTACAACGATGTTACAACTCATTGGAATACTGCTAGTTGGCGTGTTCCAGAAATGAAAAGCTAGGAGGACTCTGGAACTACGACTAACATGCCTTTTGAGAAGCCACTGTAATGATCCAGATGTCTGAGACGACATTCACTGTATAGGTTGTAGATGTTAATGCCTTTGACAGATTGATAATAATCAGAGCCCCCGGGGAAAGATCTGACTGCTGCCCCAAGAGTGACCAGTGTCACAAGCAGCGTGTATTATAACCAAAAGAGAACTCTCTCAGGTCTGTCTGCGTATGCTTCTGAAGCTACTAATACTGGGTGTTAGACGGACTGGTGGATCATGTATATCCATTCCCAACCAGGATAACAGTTCAGAACAGCAAGGAGCACAAGGACTTATGTTTTCTAGGAGCAGCTCGTGGCGTTCATTATGGTTCGAATACGGGATCTCGCTCAAGGCAGCCCAGTCCCCTATCTCACCGATTCAAATCCGCCATCATTGATGATATGTGTCCCGTTGATGAAACTGCTTTCCGGGCTAAGTAGAAAGCTGACGACGTTTGCTTGCTCCTCGGGAAGCCCGAACCGGCGCAGAGCAACATGAGGCACCAACCCGTGCTCCTCGCTGGCCTTGCTCCCTGGCGTGTATTCGTTTCCCAGGACATCTTGCAGCATTTCGGTGAGGGTAAATCCGGGACAGACTGCGTTGACGCGAACGCCTAGCGGTCCATAGAACTTGGCGCCATTCCTTGTGATGCCTATCGCGGCGTGTTTGGTCGGGGTGTAGGCCGCAAGACCCAAAGCTGTGACGCCGCAAATCGAGGCCACATTAGCAATCGAGCCTCGCTGTGGAGTGGGAGGCGCTGCGGAAGCTGGCAAGTATTCCACTTCGCGCGGCGTCTGGCTCTTCATCTGGAGAGCCTCGTACTTCTGGCATAGCCACAGCCCTCGCTGGTTGATCCGGTAGGTCCTATTACAAGCAAGAAGAGTAATGTATCAGCAGTCTGAGGAGGCAGTAATAATACATGACAGCGAAGGAGGCGTAGAGCTG
This sequence comes from Capronia americana, assembly GCA_016110215.1. Lineage (NCBI taxonomy): Eukaryota > Fungi > Ascomycota > Eurotiomycetes > Chaetothyriales > Herpotrichiellaceae > Capronia > Capronia americana. The sequence goes on from JADWQD010000017.1 coordinate 384,765, forward strand.
GAACAATGTGACGAGGCAAACACATCATCACTGGAAAGCAAAACAACGACCTTTGCACGAGGGAAGGATCTGGGCTTCTCCCGGTATTAATACTGACCTGTCAACCAATTCTGCTGAGACGGTCTCCTCCTCGTCGAAGATCTTCTCACAGATTCCTGCACAGTTCGCGGCATAGTCCAGGCGACCCCAGTGGCCTACAGCGGTCTGGACCATCTTCTGCACGTCCGACTCCTGACTGACGTCGGTGCGCACAAACTCGGCCGGGGTTTTGTATTTTGTCCGAATCTCCTTCACCAACGACTGCCCTTTCTCCACTTGGACGTCGGCAATCAGCACTGCGATGCCCCGCGAGGCGAGCTTTCGCGCGACCGCCGTCCCAATGCCCGATGCTCCCCCCGTCACCACAGCGCTGAATAATCCCATACTGGTCGTTAATGCAGTTCGTGCGTGGCTTGTATTCAGCAATCCGACTCAACCAAAAATGCGACGATGCTGTGAGGCCTTTTCGTTGGGTTGGCCTGGAGTAAGGACGACTAGGTTTGATGTAGTCCAAAACTTGGACGGACAGTGACTGACGCTAGAATACATACCTTGAATCAAGGCGGTGTTAGGAGACCCCGACGCAAATATGCCAGGTACATAGGACTAACTGGAGTCAACCCGATCTCCGCGGGGTACATACATACCAATTTCCTCGGACATGACGAGTACTGTCTAGATGGGTGTCAACTCGCGATACCGGCTAACAGGGTCGAGTTCTCCGAAGCCTCTTCATATGCACTCGGTTACAACTCCTTTGGAGAGGGGTAGACGATGGCGCTTCCCAGTCAAGGGGGACACAGCCTTGGAACATGGAGTATTCTTTCGTACCCTACTCAGTGCTGTGCAAGTATGCAGAATGGACAACAGTGGCCAGCAGCCATGTCATACCATTTATTCTAAGAGGTCTTCATAAAACATGCTGCCAGATCAATGCGCATGCCTCTCATTCTCCAGGTTCTGCCCTATCAATCGGCGTTCTCCTGCTAACCATTGCCATGTGACATCTTGCACCGGTGTTGCCCTGTTCACTCGCACGTTGGCTCGTTCTAGTAATGTGTGCCTTGCTATACAGAACCTGGAGGTACCTGAACCCCATGTGGAGTCCCGTGTTGAAACTCCGGGACTGAATTCCGGACGATCTCCTCGGGAATCTGCTAGGATAGGATAGCTCCGACCCAAGCTTGCGGAGACGGTCCGATCACGAGCATCGCATGTGCTCACAGCCCCACAGCAGTCCCTCCGGGGATCTCATCCAGTGCTTTCTTGATCCCATTACTAGATTCCCTTGGTTCTTGGGGCTCCTCCCACACATTGATCCCTTCCACGATTGGAGTCGGAATCTCCGCCTTCACAAGGTACTCGGTCGTGTCGGCGCCCGACATCTGCGCCACCGTGGTCCCGTTGCCCATCCACGCCAGCCGATTCGAGCCCAGGCATTCAAGATATTCGTAGGCAAAGTCTTCACCGCGAATGTTCTCGAGGACGATCTTTGCATGGATCGTGGCGCCAGGCCATAGTGCGACCACACGACCGTCTTCAACATTGCGTTTGAACCAGGATTTGCACTTGGCCAAGAGTCAGCATACACGGAGAGAAACGCACGGACGGGGGAAACTTACACGTTCAGTGAAAACAGTGTTGGAGAAGTAGGCGTCGACGTGCTTGACGAAATCCGACGTGGCTTCCTGGCTAAGGGAGTGTTAGAAAGAAAACAGTGATTTTAGAGCGATGGGCTCGTGTGGCGACTTTCCTTACGGTCATCGATTTGATGTATTCTCGTTGAATCTTTTGGATGTTCTTGATCATCCAGTCCGCAACTTGCTCCAGGAAGACGATTGCCGACCCAGACCCAGGCCCACCGTTGGGGCCAAAGTAGATATAGAAGTTGGGCAACTTGGGCACACAGATTGCCAGGTATGCCTGGGGATATGGATCCCAGACGTCCTCCAGCGAGACGCCGTCCAACCCAACAACCGGGGGCTCATCCTTCATTGTTCTAAAGAGACGGTGCCGTTAGCCAGGAGTTTTGTGTGCAGGCGATCAGGAACTGACTGCTGGAGGGGGCTTTAGGGAACTTACGTGTTGTAGCCCGTGGCACATATGATCACGTCCACCTCCCGGACCTTCCCATCATTGGCTTTGATTCCGTTTTCCACAATGGTTTCGATACCACACCCGATGAAATCGACGTTGTCTTCAACTAGGGCCTCCAAGTAGCCTGGTCCAGGGGTAAGACGGCGACAGAACGGCGAGAAATCCGGGCGGAGACTCGTATAGATATCGGGTTTCTTTGCAAGTTTGGCCTTCATGGAATCGTCATTGAGCCTGAAGAAAGCCTTCTGGGCCTCTGTGTCCTTGAATAGAATTTCTGGCTTCATATTCATGATCTGTTCAATCTCTCGGCGGTAATTCAGATATACGTCCGGCTTCTCGCGGAAGGTTCTGAGTTCGTCCTCTGTATATTTGTCTATTATTTTAATTAGCCTCTGTGTCTTCATAAGGGCAATACAACTTGGTAGACGCATCGTGCAAGATGCATCTACCTTGACGAGGTGATGATTTCGACGTACAGTTATCGGTTGCACCTCTTTGAGAGTTGTCGGAGCCATAGCCGACCGGCGATATCCAGGTTTTCCCCTTCATGTAGTGATCTACTCTCGCTGCCTTGGGCTGGAGCTGAGGCACGATCTGGATCCCTGAAGAACCACCCCCGATGACGGCAATACGCTTGCCGGTGGGATCCAAAGGATGCTTCCAGCTGCTTTTGTCGGCCGAATGGAGGAGAGTGCCTTTAAAGGTCTCGATGCCTGGGATATTTGGCCACTCCCATCGATTCAGGATGCCAGTTGCCTTGATCAGAATATCCGACTCGTCGACGAAACTCTGTTGCTCACCGGTCAGCGACATGGGGTTCCTTATCGGTGTTGAGGGGCTGTTTTTCATTACCTCCCCAGTCTCCAGGTTCTTTATGCCGACCTTCCATTTACCCAGAGATGCGTCCCAAGCGGCGCCTTCGAACATATGCCGCTTTTTGACATATTTCTCCACGTTGTACCGCCTGGCCACATTCTTCATATAGCGCTGGATCTCGGAGCCCGATGCATAGAAGTGACTCCAATTTGGGTTGTTTGCAAAGGTGAATTGATAACTGTGAGCAGGAATGTCGCAAGCCACGCCAGGGTATCTAAAACCCAAGGATATCTGTAGTCAGCCCTGGTCATATTCATCATAATAGAGTCGGTATTATCGTACCTATTTTCATGCCATGTGCCTCCAATATCGTCACTCTTTTCATAAATGACAAGATCTAGATTTTTGATCTTGGGCGGGAACTTGATAGCCGTAAGGATGCCCGAGACGCCCGCTCCGATGCATATCACTTTGATCGGTCTGTCGTCGTCGACTGATTTCGTCGTCGGGTGCGCCCAATGATCACGATCACCTCCCGTGGCCGGAAGACTACCCATTCTGTACAGACTTCTAGGCTATCAAGGTGCTGTTCGGGTACGCTCGGTTTCACTCGACGCCTTATGAATGCTTCTTCCATCCTGATCAGTCGGCCAGTATTATCCTCGGCGATATCCGGAAATAATACCAACCATGTCTGAAGCAAGGATCCCATGGCTCGCACGCGTTGATTATGTCCGTATCTGCATGCACGGCATTCACAGTTATCCCTTGGACAAGGTGCGAAGATGATACCCTCTCGGGGGGTTGCGATGCTTCACCTTCTCCGTAAATTCCGTAGTTTCCGCGAGTCATTTCCGTCGAATGAGCGAACGGCTTTGAACCCCAATCCAGCATCCTGATTTCCATCGCCAAGTGATTGAAGAGCGAGGTTCAGTATACCAGCAAATACTGGGCGTGGCGCCTGAGTCTGATGACACGCTTCAGAATGTCCCAGGGATTCGGACAACCTAAAACTTCACCCGACGAAGTCGACACTTTCTCGCGAAAGAGATTTCCTCCAGTCTCGCATCGCATCAACCATGACAGCCTCCTCACGGTTTTCTGACCAGGTCGTCTTTGTCACAGGCGGGACTTCTGGCCTTGGATTCGAAGTTACGCAGATATTCCACGAGCAGGGGGCGAAAGTGTTTGTCACCGATTTGCAGGAACGAGATGTATTGAAGCGGCTGGGTGGTGGCTCTGCAACATTTCAGATATGTGATGTCAGCGACCCTGACGACTGTCAAAAGGCGATTGAAGCCTGTATTGCCAAGTTCGGCAGACTCGACATCCTATTCCACGGCGCCGCCCATCCTGGTCAACTAGCACCAGTGACGACGCACGACGTGGCGACTTTCCAAAAAGTGATCAATACCAATCTCTGTTCGGCATTCTACTTGGCTCGAATCGCCATTCCACAAATGCAAAAGCAGGGCAAAGGTGTCATTGTCAACGTTGGAAGCACGTCGGGTTTCCGCGCCGACTATGGCCTTTGTTCGTACAATGCAGCCAAGGCTGGCATCATGAATCTCACGAGAGCCATGGCGGTAGATCATGCGGCAGAAGGCATTAGGGTGAATGCAATATGTCCGGGATTCATGAAGACGCCAATGACCAGCAGGTTCCAAGAAGAGCCAGAGGTTTTGCAGGGCCTTCTTAATGCAATCCCTGCCGGTCGCGCAGCCGATCCCGTGGAGATAGCAAGGGTGGTGGCATTTTTGGCTACTGACGAGGCGTCATATATCACGGGGCAATGTGAGCAAACTGATTACCGCGCAGACACCAGTCTTTTGTTTGACTAATCGACTCACTTTCTAGGTATCACTGTGGATGGCGGTTGGACCGCGTTTACTGGAGCTCCCAACTACACAAAGCTTTTGCAGTAAAACGGGTTACGTTGTTCGGGTCAGCCCATAGCGATGGCAAGGGAATGACATGAACAAGAATCATGCAGCACATAAGAACGCCTCCGACGAATACATGCTACAGGGTACGAGTGGGGGTGTCACCTAGGCAATTATGTCCATAGCTCCTGTCCCAAGAGTAATTAGAAGGCAAAGCGGCATCTGATCGCGGAGATATCCTGAAAAATGTATTAATCTGCAATGAACCAGACTATGTTGCGTTCGCTTCCTCTGGTTTTCCATTTCGTCCAGTGGAAGCGTCAAGGAGCGTAATTACGTAGAGACGCCTTCCAGATCAGTTATGATAACACGAAACTACCAAATTTGGGACATCCGGCAGCTTGAATCGCGCGAGTTCGGTGATGGAAAGACAAAAGCTGGATTTTGCTAGGTTCATGTCAACCTGGTCAATGTTGAAGGCTTTACCAACATGTCTTATTACTTGAAGCTGAATTGGAAGGGGTCGCCTTGGTTATCCCAGCACTTTTTATGATGACTTCTTGTCCGCTTCCTCCATAATTTCAACGTGGGTTTCACCGTTCTCTGCCACAGAGGCCTCACGAATGTCTTTTTCTTGTGCTCGGAAGGCCAGTCTTCTTTCCAATTCAGCACGGTGGGCGGGCTTCGCGTAAAGCACATCCAACTCCTCCAACGTCAAGCCCTTTGTTTCCCTCACGACGAAATAGACGAACAGGACCTGGAGCCCACTCCCGACGCAGAAGAGAATGTAGAACTTCCATCCAATGTTGGAAATTGCGATAGGCCCAACCATGACCAATATAAATGTTGTCAACCACTCTGTACCCACTGCAAGTGCTGTACCGACGTGTCTGACGCTAAGAGGCGTCACCTCGGCAGCATAGAGCCATGGGACGCCAATCCAGGCAGCGCCGAAGCAGAAGTCAAACAAGAAAATGAAGACCGTGGACATGAGGAGGGAGTCGTGAGTGTTGACGGCAAGACCAATTGTGTAGCATACCATGCAAACGGTGCAGGCGACGGCGCCCCACAAAAGCACTGGTCGACGTCCGAATATCTCGACAGTAAAGACGGCAGTGATGGACCCGCCCACATTCATCCACGTGACGCCTCCAGATGTCAGGCCAGCTTGGTGCTGGCTCATTCCAAGATTGTTGATGAAGAGGTAGGATGCGTAGTAGGCAATGAAGGATATGCCGCCTAGTTGTTGGATGAACTGCATAATAACACAGATCCAGATGCGCCAGGCATATCTGACCTGGGAGGTGTCCCAAATGACATCCTTGAACTTGAACTCGACTTCCCGTTCGACAGTAATTGCTTCCATAATCTCTCTGTGGTGCTCAGTAACAGTGGGATGATCGACCGGAACCGAGTAGATTCTGGCGATAATTGAATCTGCCTCTGCGAGATATCCGTGGCTGAAAAGCCAGCGCGGCGACTCGGGAACCAGAGTGATTGACGCCAGAGTAAGAAGACAGAAGGAAATCTGGAAGTAGAGTGGAAGTCTCCAGACAATTGAGCCCTTGTAGTTTGTGGTGGTCCCGTAGTCAAACCAGTAGGATAGAACAAGGCCCAGTTGGACAATGACAATCTGGATCAATACCAGGGGTCCGCGTCGATGTGAATGTGCACATTCAGACACCCACACTGGGATTATGGTCGAGTTGATTCCGGTTCCGATGCCTGCAACAATGCGTCCGCCGATCATCATAGCCGTCGAAAGGGCGCCTCCTTGAAGGCCGGCTCCCAATATGAGAAATAAACAGCCGATGATAACCAGTATACGTCGGCCAAACTTCAAGCCATACACTGCGGTCCACAGGCAGCCAATCAGGCAGCCGATGTCGTAGATTGCGACAACAAGACCCTGCAAGGTGGAATCGGTTACGTCGATTCGGAGGCCGCCGAGGAGCTGAGGAGTGGCGATGAGACCACCGAAGACCCCCTGGTCGTAGCCAAAGAGTAGGAATGCCATCGATGACGATAACATGATGCTTAGCTGCAAAGGCAAGCCTTTCAGGCCTGAACAATATCCCACGAGAAACGACCCCATGGTGAAATTTGGTTTCGATGCTGAGAACGGGTATCACTCCCACTTGGCCGGGATGAGAAAGAAGATGGTGAACACAACTTCGATCCATCAGGTAAATCGAGCAGGCTTTTGAGGGTCATTATTGGCAAGGTAGCCAGAGCCATCCATCTCCGAAGAGTCATCGGGATTTCTGGAAATTGTTGGTGTCGGTGTTTGAAATTCCGGACGTGCCTAGGAAAAGTAATAGCGTTTGCCTGGACGCGACTTGCGGAGTACATGTCTAGAGTTTCGAGGAAGGCCTCGGGAGGACCCCAATTTCTCGGTCCAGGGGAAGAGAAGGCCAAGCGCAGATCCCGCTCACAATCCAGCTCCTTGGATACAGCACGGCGCAACGGCAGGCTCCAGAGGTACCTCTCACTACCAATTTCCGATTACACTTGCAGACTTGAGAAGCCCACCATCTGAAGTTGAGGTATGGCTAAAGTAATTTTGAGATGTGCTTGTAGAGTGCCGTCTGCTAGCGTCCAAAACGGGCTGGGGCTCTGGTCGTGAAACCCTCTGCTTCTTCCGTCACTCTCAACTCATTCTCACCTTACCCTGATCAGAATTTCACCCAGCCTCTGTGTGCGGCAATCAATCCTACTAGTACTGGTTTTAACCAAGATAGAATCTTCGGATCATCTTGCCTCACAGGTCAATTGATGAGCCTTCTTCTAATATTTATGAGCACGGGCCACTGTGAGATGCTTCTAAGGTAATACCCTCGCAGCATCCCGAACCCCGATTCCACTGAATCTCAGGGCAGATAAAGCTGGCAAAAGCATTGGACAGACTCTCTTCTCATTCCTTTCCCAGATTTTGATTTCTGGTGGTCCCATATCATATTACAATGGTCTGCACGCCCGGGCGTTTCCTGACGCAGAATCTATACCAGTGTCCCTTCCTACCCACCGAGTGGAGCATATTCACGTCACAGCGTCTCACAGTACTCAACGAGTCAGGAAGCGTCAAAGGTACTGGAAGAGAGATTGGGGCACTCTCAGTTTCCAGGGACCATCTCACTCCTTTCCCGGAACAAGGCCATACCTACCACATTTGAGTCCCCCGTCCAGGTCACCCGAGTCTTGGAATTTGTTGGATTCATGCATTGTGGAAAAGGCGACGATAAAAACTACACAAGAACGGAGCCGGACAAAGCATGACATGCTGGCGGATCGGAAGGTTGGCATAGACCTACTGACTCTTCCCATCCAGTTATCATACTACGTCGATGTCGAGGAACAGGACCGATTCTTCCTACACCATACACGGGTAAACTGACCGGCAGGCTTTCTTCCGTTCTGACGCATACCAGGCCTGCAAGGCGACTGGCCGATCGAATCAGCTCCGCCGATGAAAGGTCTATTCTACCTGCTCCTAGGCTCGCCTGTACAGCTTTGGCCACCATGAAGCACATTACTGGGTTCGAGCCGGGTATGGTGTAATTGTCCTTCTGTCGTACGACATCTGTCTCAACCTGCTGGGAGCCCTTCTTGATCGAGATTCCGCATGTTGGGAAATCCCGTATCACGGCTACTTAATACCTACTGTTTAGGCTCCCTCTTCCTCACGACAACCCACATGTCCTTCTGCAAATGTGTGCCACAGCACCGCGAATCCCACAGGTTCAAAGGATCTTTGACCTCGAATTCAAACCGCCTCAACAACTCCACAAACACTTTATTCAGCTCCAGGAATGCGACTGGCTTGCCCAGGCATTGATACTTGCCATACCCAAATATTAGATCGTTGTTACGTTCCATCTCTTTGAGTTTCTCCTCTGAAGTTTCGTGCCCGTTTGGCTCCGAGGCAAGGATCCAACGTTCGGGACGGAACGAGTCAGGATCAGGCGAGAACAGGGCTGCGTTGCGGTGGAGAGCTTTTACGGAGGCTCTGCAATGGCATCGGCATTGGCGTTAGCGATTGCGTTAAAATTATTACCTACTGTATTGGGCTGTTTTGACTAGACATAAGTTGACGCGACTTACCCGACTTTGACGCCGCCTGGGACGAAGTAGCCGCAGATAGTGTCTCCTTGCGGCGGAGTCTATTGCAGCGAGTATAAGTATCATGTGGTGAGAGACGCAACAGTGTACACGCCCGGGGACTTACTTCCTTGGACAGTTCGCCTGTCACAGCAGGGTACCATCGGAGACCCTACCAGCCCACCACCAAGCAGGCTGGAGTCAGCATTGGAATGGGTTTGCGGATACACACAGGAGCAAAGCAACGGCAGCACGGCCCTACCTCTTTGATACAAGCCTGCAGGTAGGGGAGTTCCTTCGCCCGAGCCTCGGTGATGATATCTGTCGGACCGGAGGGAATCCTTCCTGCGGCAAGCGCGTCGTCAATCTCGGCCATCAGGGTGCGGTAGACGCGGGGATTCGTCATAATGCACAGGAGTGTTGCTCGCATGGCGGTGGCAGACGTATCAGAACCGGCCGTTCTAGCGACACTTGGAGTCAGTTGTTGTCCCATTGAGGCCGAGTAAAGTGAAGGCAAGGGAAGTAAAAGGGTAGACTCGCAGATTGAGCAGACTCTCCTGCTTTGCTTCCTCCCTCGTAAGCCCGTGCCGGATAAAACTCCCCAGCATATCGCGCGTACCGTCCTGCATCGGTTTCCCATCCCCGTCGAACCTTTTGCCCACCTGCTCGAACGCCACGGCCTTGACCTTCGCCATGCCCATGCTCCCATCCCCCGCGGCCGCCAGCTTCTGCAACAGACCCAGCCGCGTCATGAACATGAGAAACCCCGGCACGGTGGCCGTCCAGGTGATATTCGGAAACAGGGCCTCCAACTCGGCGATATACCCCCACTGGTCGGCGTCGCTCTCCAGATCCCGGAACTTATAATCGAACGAGAGCTTGCTCATGATGTCGCTCGTGAGGAACTGGATCTTGCGCGCGAGATCCATGGGCACGATCTCCCCGCCTACACTGAGGTACTTGCGCTCGATCAACCCGACGAGCTCTAACAGGCAGGTGTCGATGTCCTGCTCTAGCGTCATGTTCTCCTTGCCCGAGTACCCGGCAGCCATCTTGCGGCGGAGCTCGTCGTGGCGCGCCTCGTCGCGGGTCGAGAAGATGTTGTCCTGGCCCGGGTTCAGGCGCATGGCGAAGTACCAGTCCGCGCGCTTGTAATGGGAGCGCGGCGCCGAGAGACGACGCATCACCTCGGCGTCTGAGCAAATCAGGGTGTTAGGGCCGACGCGCACGAGAGGCCCATACCGCGTGGACAGGTTGTAGAATTGGTCGAACAGGTCGGTCCTCGTGTGCAGGCGCAGCCAGGGTACGATAGTCCAACCCCATCCTCGCGGGCCGGGGATATGGGAGAGTCGATGCCACGAGCGTATCCATGAGATGCAGAAATAGGCGATGATACCGAGAAGGAAGAGGCCGCTGCCGGTGGTGGTGGTGAGTGCGGTGGTGGGGATGAAGGCCGTCATCCTTGATTGGTGGTGGCCAGGCCTACAGTTATCGTCATAAAACAATACTTCAAGACAGCAGAGGCAATGGAAGGAGAATGGGTACTCCGTATCCGGCCTTCAGTTGGATGTGGGTATCATATCATGGTCCAAGATGACGGGATGAGATATTACAGCAAATCGAAAAGAGCTGGGCTTGTTCATTACCGTTGGAACACTGCCTCTACGGGCATCTTGGCTGAATGCGGAGCAGGAACAGCGCATCAATGGGACATACATACAGGCCTGCTGCAAACGTGAACATGCAGTAGGTCAGTCAATCATTCGACGGGGAAGTGCGGGAACCAGAACGGCGCTTAAGTACAGAAAGGACTCATGTTTGGTGCCAAGGCGCATCAGTCGCTCGCCTAGACGCATCGTACACGAACAACTCAGAGCCCGGGGAAAGTATGGTCTAGGCTCATCACATAGGAGATAAGTCATAGCTACAGGAGAAAAGAATCTACGCTCATCGTCCAAGACATAACATCGCTCCGGGAGAAAAGCAGATAGGTGATTACTGGGGATATCGATGGCGCTCAAAACAAACAATACTGTTAACATTCCATCCTTCATTCTGCGCAGATATATATTGCGACAGAAAGGGAAATATGTCTATATTCTTAAGATTTCCCTCCCATGTTCCTGCCCCTCACAAACAATGCTACTTGGCTTTTATATATACAAGTATCTCAAGACAAGGATGATCTGGGGACCTTCATCTCTTCACCTTCACCTCTGGGTGATTGATGGCGATATATCAAGCAGTGTGGGCTTCAACCCGCGCTTGCTGTCGGGTTGCTAGGTTTCCTCCCATAGACAGAGTACCTAATCAATTCTCCCATGTCAGCACGCTCGCTCGCTCGCGCATATAAACCCAGGGTATACTGTAGTTACTCACACAGGCCAATAAGCATGAACGCGCGGGTTTTGGACCGCCCTCCTAACACCGACGAGGAAGACCTGGACTGCCTCGAACGACATCCTCAGTGGCCCCGTCCACACTGCGGTACATGGTCAAGGTGTCAGTGAAGTGAAGAGAAGAGAAGAGAAGTGAAGTGAAGTGGTGCTGGCTAAGGGGGAGCGGAGAGATTGCGAACGTACATCTCAGCGTAAAGCCCTCGAGGCCCGTGAGGAAATTGATCAAGCCCATATTACCCAGTTCCTTGAAGAACGAATCCCTCGGCCATGTCCCTAGGGGCCACTTGAACCTCTGCTCCTGCACGTCTTCAAACCCGGCATCCATCATCATCTGCCTGTATTTCGACGGTGCGGTGGTGTCCACGCCCATCATCGCGCACGCCTCGACCTGCCGATTACTCCAGGTTTCCAGATCCGTACCCTCCAGCGTGCCGTCGTCGGACATGATCGGCATCTGCACGTCCGTCATTTCTAGGTACCCGCCCGGCCTGAGATGGTCGTACGCCTGTCTGATCAGCCGGGGGAAGTCCTGGCTAGATCCCACCAGGGCGCGGGCGTGAATAAAGTCGAACGGCTGAGTATATGTCCATTGGCTGTTGAAGTCGTCGACCTCGAACCGGACGTTTGGGGGCACGAGCCACGGCTGAATGGGACTCAAGTCCATGCCTAGCACTTGGGCCTGAGGGTTCGCGTCGGCCATTTCGATCGCCCAGATGCCCGTGCCCGTGCCGAGGTCCAGAATGTTGTGCAGATCGCCCGTGATGGGCGAGAGGTACAGTCTGCCGTTGAACGTGCGGCGCATCATTTCGTGCTGCAGGTCGAGTCTCGCTTGCTCGATCTCATCTTCCGGCAGGGGGTATTCTTCGCCCACGGCGCTGGAGTAGCGGTGATAGCCACGGCCGTTCTCTCGCACCGACTCCAGAAGGCTGCTTCGTAGGGTTTGTGTCATGGCCGAGAGGTCGTCCCCAAGGGCGGAGTCCGTGTCTGCGGCGTCTTCGTCGGGCGGGATGTCCGCTGCATGTTGGGGGTGGGTTGCCATTTTAGCACCCTAGATGTACGGCTGGGGAGCGCTGGATGTATGGCAGCTGTGCTGGCTGGGGCTGGGGGGATCTCTTAGAAGGAAAGCACCCTTGCATTACAGACTCAGACTGCGGAATGGCGGTTCTGTCGATAATTGCTCGGGCGCAGCGAGCATGTTCTCACGGCTACATAATGCTCAGCTTGGACCATGTGTTTGAAAATCGATGACGTTCAGGTAGCTGGTAACCAGACAAGGCTCATTCGCGTGCCAAACAACCCTAATAAGCTTGGGGTAAGGAGGTGGAACTGCGGAGGACGCGGAATAGCTGGAGGGGATCTCCACGCGCGCCTAGAGTCTGCATGATCCCCCTAATTGGTACTGAGGGTTGCCTATAATTAGCCATTCACCGAGCCTGATACGGAGTCCTGTGGTGATCGATTATCACGAGATGCAGAAACGCAAGTATTCGACGAGTCCTTCGCCACACAGATGTGTAAATGCACGGACATATCGACATTTCTTTGCCCCATACATCAAACTCGCACAAGCCTGCCTCCAAGCAGGATAAGGTCCCTGTACATAATCGAAGATTGCCCTGCTGGCAACCCGCATGGCTTTCAAAGACACTGCCCCTCCTGCCGACTCAATACCAAGTCGTCTGGTTGCGACCGGACACCTTCCTCCTACATGGACCTCTTGCCATATGGCTCGAATGGGAAAGTTGCTGCAACGATAGCCTAATAGTCAACCTTGTCAGCATTGTCAATCAAGGCGCTCGGGATGCATCGCACCATAACAATGTAAAGCGTCGCGCAGATGTAAATTGGCGCAGACGTGGCTGTGTTGGCGTATGTAGCCACAAACGCAGACACTAGACCCATGACTCGGTTGAGGCCAACGGCTATTCCGTTCCCAGTCGCACGATGCGCAGATGGCAGGGACTGGTGGGCTTGTTAGACGGGATTTCTGCACCCTGAGAGTGACTTTATCTACATACCTCGGGTGTATAGGCGTACAGCGTGCCGTAGTAGATATTCACGAAGAAGTAAATCGAGCAAGTAAAGGCGATGTTCTGCGCCGGGGTCCGCACTGCCGTATAAGCGAAGAAGAAGGCCATGGAACAGATGGCGCCAATGACCATCGTGTACTTCCGTCCAAGCCACTTGAGGTTACACATGAAGCCTGCGGCAACAGGGCCGAAGATGCCAACCGTGTTGGTGATCATGTAGTTCCGCCATTGGTAGTAAGGGCCTGGCTGTCCTACTTGCGCTCCGCGACTGGCGAGGAAGTCGGGGAGGAAGACGTAGAAAAGCGGGTACGCGAGGCCTCGGAGCTGTTAGTATACAATATACTATATCGCCAGAAATCCTAGAAAGGATGACATCCTTACCGATCAAGAGCCAGGAAAACCAGATCATTGTGGTCGAAATGGCCAGTTTCTTCGTGACGAAAAGGCCCTGCAAGTGAGCCTTCAGTTCGCTGAAGCCGTACCGAGACTTGCCGTATGTGGACACCGTTGTCCCACAGGCTTCGAGTTCCTCAACGGTCAAGCTGCAGGGCCGGTTATACTTCTGGGCAATCTCGCGGAAGGTGCGGACGACGTCTTCGTCTTGTCCTTTGGCGAGAAGGTATTTCGGAGATTCCTTGAGCCGAATTACCGTGACTCGTAGGACACTTAGGACGAGCACCAGTGCCCCATTGCCAAACCAGACATATCTCCAGCCCTGGTACAAGGGTTAGAGATCTTGACACGAACTAGTTTGTGGTGAGAATTACCATATTATTCGATCGGGTACAGGTTGCAGCGTCGGTGCAGATAAATTGAGGCAACGAAAGAAGAGGCCAGGCGAAGGCAGCGCCAATAACGGGGGCTAGACCCCACCAACAGGCCATGAGAGTGAGAAGCCACTGTTTATTGCCCGGGAGGAATTCCAGGAAGACTGTCGTGTCGAGAACCAGATTGCCGCCAGCACCAAAGGCAGTCAGCGCGGTGAAGGTGCCGAGGGCATACCAGTTAGGCGATGCTCCGGCCACGATGGCGAAGACCGAGCAAATGAAGAGGGAGGTATTGAAGGCGAAGCGGCGGCCAATGATATCCGCGCCTTCAGACCGGTTTAGAATCGAGTACGTATCCATCGTTTCGGATAAAGGGTTCTCTTACCCAGTCCCCAAAATAAGGCCCCCACCAACATTCCCGAGTATGCGGCCACGGTGAGGCCGTAGGAGAATGATGGCTGAAACTCCAATGCCGCCTGGCCGGCTGTCACCGATTGCAATAGGAGGACGAGAGAATCTGCCGCGTATCCAAAACCATTGAGGAAGAAGAGCTTCAGGTGCATGGTCGTCCAGCCGATCTCGTCAATTGTCTAGAGGAGGGCGTCAGCTTGGGTACATCTTGAGGCATTGAGATGGAGGGGTGTGATACTCTGTTCAACAATCTCATCTTAGCGTCCAAGGCGGCATCAACCTCGCCCATGGAGAATATTTCTCCTTCCTTAGTGGCTCCATCGAGAGAACTTGGGGAGATGCTCGTCTCCAGTATATGTCCGAGGCCGATACGTTGCTCGTGGTCAGGGTGCTTCTCATCCTTAAGAGCGTCAACCTCCTCGTTGAGGATTTCCTCGACTGCCATGTTGAGACTGCTGTCACTCGATGAACACGGGTGCTCTATTGCTTGGATACGCGGAGTTTTGGCAGACTGGAACGAGCAAGCTGGAGTGACTTTGGAAACACGCAGACAGCTCTCCGATGGGGCGAAACTCGAGCGGAGCGGACGTGGGACTCCATTGAGTTTATCAAGGATTCTAGCTCGAGCATCCTGATCGACACCAGAGCTCTCCCAGCACCGCTGGCTCAAGAAGTCACTGCTGTGATATCCCGTGTAGAGTTGTTCGACCGGGGATAATCTCGAGACGCGCGATTGGCTCACGCGACCATCCTGGTCGAGCTTGTTGCCAAAACTGGGGTCGGTCCGAGATAAGCAGGCCTAGGGGAGGTATTTTGAAGGCTAGAGTAACGTAGCAGACGACCCAGGAACGTGAAGGTCTTGGTAAAGGGGAGGCCGCGTGTGGACGGTGAGAAGAAGAGTGTGGGTAGCAATGGCCGGGGGCACTAAACACCCTCCGCCGCCCATGTGACCGGCTCTCAGCGACCGACCTGACAGTTTGCTCGATGTTCAGTGCAACATGCCCTATCTGGTCAGACGAGGCGAGGCGAGATAACAGACAGCTGTGCTGGATGCAGGCTGTCGATGGGGAGATGTTTGTTCGATACGCGTGGCACGATAAGCAATAATTATATCGGAAGAGTGTTGCGTGCTGCTGTTTGGTTTCGTGCAAAAATAGGCGAGGAGGATCCAAGAAGGGTCTCATCAAAAACAATGCCGTCGCCCTCAAAGCAAGATGCCATCGTCATCGTCGGCGCTGGCGTCTTCGGCCTCTCGACTGCCCTAAGTCTTGCGCAACGAGGTTTCACCAATGTCACGGTTCTTGATCGCATGGCACCCCCGGTTCCCGACGGAAGCAGCTGCGACATCTCGCGAATCGTGCGAAGTGACTATTCCGACCCTTTCTACGCGCGCATGGCCAAAGAGGCGCTACAAGCCTGGCGCACAGGGCCATTTGCGAGTTTCTACCACAACTCGGGCTTCGTGTTGACTTCCGAGTCTCGGCCAGACGTGTTTCTGGAAAAGCTGAAGGGTGTTCTCAAAGGACAGGACATCCCATATGAAGCCTTTGGCAGCACCAGTGAGCTGAAGCGCAAGTTTCCATCGTTGAATGAGATTCAGGCAGAGTTTGGCGGCTATTTGAATCCTAATGCTGGCTGGGCGGATGCCGCGGCCTCCATTACTCGCCTGGCCACTCTGTGCACTGAGAAGGGTGTCTCCATCATCACGGGACCGAGAGGAACAGTCACATCAATGAAGATCGCGGACTCTCAGATTGAAGGCGTCAATGTCGCATTGGGTCCTCCTGTTTTGGGATCGAGAGTCATTCTTGCCACCGGTGCGTGGACGAATGGCTTTTTGGACTTGACATACGCCATGTCGTCCTCTGGACAGCCAGTTGGATTCATCCAACTTACTCCAGAGGAAGCGCACAGCATTTCCCAAATGCCGACTCTCATCAACATGACATCAGGGTTCTTCGTATTCCCTCCCCACCCCGGCACGAACATCCTCAAGGTGGCCTGCCACAGCCACGGCTTCGAGACCCGAGTGCCGATCGAGGGCAGCGGCCGGAGTATATCAGCACCCAAGCGAGATTCTAATAACGCAGCATCTTCCTTCATCCCGGATTCTGCGGACTCTGCGCTGCGACACGGCCTGAGGCAGATCCTGCCGAAATTTGCGGATAGGCCGTGGATAAGGCGCCGACTTTGCTGGTACACCGACACTCCTGAAGGTAATTTTGTTGTCGATTACCACCCATCCATTCAAGGCCTATTCATTGCGGCAGGAGGGGCAGGACAGTAAGTTTGAGATTCCCCCGTTATACCACGAAATATAATGGTCATGTTCATATTAATCGTCGTGGCTAACGAGGTTGAAGCGGATTCAAATTCCTCCCAGTTCTTGGGAACTACATCTCGGATTGTTTCGAAGGGAAGGCGCCAGCGGAGGTTCAAGAGAAGTGGAAGTTGAGAAGCGATCCAGGTGCCAGACTTCCTTTCGTATGCAACGATGGAAGCCGTCGAGGGCCGCCTCGCAGAGTGCTCTCGAGGTCTGAGCAGGCGCGACTCTGAAGGGAATGAAACAATACGTTGAAGGGGCAACAAGAATCTTAGGCAGACGCAGTGCATGAAATGTCTAAAAGCTGCTGTTGATTCTATGCAATGATATTACCCGATCCGCTGGAAAGGTAAAGGCCCAAGTCGTCCACCATTTGCGCTTTCCATGTATATTGCACCCTGCCCTGCCCAGAGCCCTTCTACCCCAGCAGAGGCGAGCTGATCACAGACCATTTTTTCTGAATGGGACCTGGCCCAAATCTGTCAAAGTTACACACTAAATGCTGTAGCACTCGGCAAGAAGCCAATATGCGGTGCATCCACAACCCTCAAAGCACCATCCCAATGAGTGGAAACGATCCCTTCAGATTTGCTGGTTGCCTCGAAGCCGACGTGACTCTTCGCGGGCTTTGTGTTCAAATCTGGATTGAGACCGGAGCGAACTTTCTCCTCTAGGACTGAGGTTTGACCGTGAGCCACACGTTGCAGAGCTTCGAGGGGTAGATTGGGATGTGGCTTGATCCAATAGCTTAGATCGGGAGATTCGCTTTGTTCTAGATGAGAGAACCCGAGCCCCCAATGTGCGAATCGGTTCCTGTTGTATCGCCATTCGAAGTCCTCCCATCGATCGGACTCGAGGAATTCACGATAATGCAGCCCACTGCCAGGCCAGACAGCTGTGACTCTGCCGCGGCTGTTTTTGAACCAGGATCGACAGCTTCCGGTCCAGACCAGGTCATTCATGACACTTTGGGCGTGGTCATTGAAGTCGTCCTGAACAGATTGTCGTATATCGAAAGATGTTGCTTGCTGCACTCTCAACTTCCGGATGAGTCTGACGAAGAAGTCAGCTGTACCTTCGAGGATGCCCATCAGGCTCCCATTGGAGATGGGTGTGTTAGGTCCGAGGAAGATGAGATAATTCGGGAAGCCAGAAACCGCTAGACCGCAGTAAGAAGCTGGTTCGTCTTTCCACAATTCTCTAAGATCGTGTCCACCGCTGCCGAGGATGGGAAAACGAGGCCTGAACGATGTATCGAAGCCCGTCGCAGAAATAAGGACGTCCGCCGGCCTTACCTTTCCTGAGGAGTCCTGAATGCCATCTGGCGTTACTGTTTGAATAGACTCAAAAACCGGAGTAACATTCTCCTGCTGCAGGGCATCGAGGTATCTCTCGCCAGGGTTGAGGCGCCGACAGCCGGCTTCGAACGTCGGGATCAATTTCTGCTGTAGGTCTACACTGTGAATGAGCTCCTTCATCCGTCTCTCGATCCGCGAGCGCATCTCATGCTGCTTTTCGCTGCCTTTCACAAAGGCTCCGAACATCGCATTGAACGATGCTTCCATCTCCTTGCGCACCCGAAGAGAATATTCGTCATCTTCAACGAAATGGGCCTTTTCGTCTGGAGTGTAGGTGTGGTTGTGCTCGGTGGAAAAGCTGGCGCCGCTCGGCGGAGTGATCCAAGACGGCGTCCGTATGTATATGTCGACGTGGTCTGCGTCTTTCTGCAACGCTGGGAGTACCTGGATGGCACTTGCACCTGCACCGACTATCGCGAGTCTTTTCCCTGTGACATTGACCCGCTCATCCCAGGCAGCGGTATGGACGATTTCTCCGCCGAAGCTTTCTAAACCGTCTAATTCGGGGAATTTGGGATTGTTCAGTATTCCACTGGCATTGATCAGGATTTCGCTTTCGTATTCGCGTCCTCCATCAATTGTCAAGGTCCAGCGAGAGCATTCGGCGTTCCACACTGCTTTTTCCACTCGAGTATTGAATTTAATAAATCGGTCCAGTCCATAATGCAAGGTGACAGCCTTGAGATAACACTGTATCTCGGCGGACGAGGCATAGCTACAGATCGTTCTGTCAGATCGACGTCTCAATGAAACCCCCGGCCAAGGGTCTGGAAGGGAGATTCACCCTTACAATTTTGACCAGTAGGGATTGGGGGCAAAACTGAACTGGTAGATGTGACTTGGTACATCACAGGCACAGCCTTCCAGAGAAAAGATAATCAGCACAGAGCATTGCTCCCTCATACCACTGCCGGAGCCTGAACAGGTGTGGATTTTCCCACATACCTGGGTACCGGTTCTCGAACCACGTCCCTCCCACATCGCTATTTTTCTCGAAGACCTTGATATCGACAGAATCTCCAAAGGCTTCCTGGAGCTTGAAAGCTGCATCATCCTAGGTGAGCACCATTTTTGCTCGAGTTGCAGAAACGTAAATTCCCATACCCATCAGAATGCCCGAAACTCTGTCAAGGAATAGCAATTAACCAGTGCACATCGACAAGTCCAATGCTGAGCCTACTTACCCTGCCCCGATAATGTTGCATCTCAGTGGTTGGGCCATTGTCCTAGAACTGTCTTTCCCGGGTACAGCTCTGTCTACCAGGAGGCCAGTCCCAGGAGATTTCCAATATACGGCCGCCAGCACGTCCCGTATCTTGAAGCATTTCGTTCCCAGACATTGATTTCCTTATCGTGATCTCCATTGTTCTCATTCAGCAATCAGGGGATCCATCGTTCTAGCAACGGATTCGTTTTCCCGATGCGGTAGGCACTGCAGGCGGTGCTCCTCCGTAAGCCGCCGCTCAGGTGACCGGCGACGCCCCCCGCTTGCTGACCGAACTCATGTCAATCTCCGTGCAGCACGCCAAAGTTCCCCGAGCTGTCATGGCCGTGGACGTCCACCGTTACCGACGGTCTAGCAATCGAGCTAATACCACCGTACACAGTATGAGTGATGGATCGGATGGCTCTGGCCAGGGGGGCCGACCGATATGCAATCTCTGGAGTCATGGACCAAATGCGGCCACCGGCCCTGATGTCGGTTCAGACCATTCGAGACGGAAGTATGAGGCAAAATAAGAAAATGAAGCCAACCAGCAGAACTTCGAAGTGTTCTCTCCCCGTAACACATAGGACACGATGTTGTCGACACTCACGTCTCTCATTGGGTCCGGGAACGCCGACTTGAAACAAAAGATACCTTTGAAAGCCACCTCAGAACCACGGGCACTTCCGGCATCATGGTACTCCAGCCCTCACATGTACGAACTTGAGCGTCGGGCGATATTTTCGAAGAAATGGCTCCTGATCACTCATAAGCTGAGGTTCACCAGTCCGGGCGACTACCTACGCTTCGAGGAAGCTGGGTATTCTTTTGTCCTTTGCATGGACAGGGACGGCACGATAAATGGCTTCCACAACATCTGCCGGCATCGTGCCTTCCCTGTCGTCACCGAGGATACAGGCAACGCCAAAATCTTCTCCTGCAAATATCACGGCTGGTCTTATGGACTGAACGGCAAACTCGCAAAGGCTCCTCGATTCGAGAGTGTGCCGACCTTCCAAAAGGAGAACCACACCTTGTTCGCAGTCCATGTGCATATTGATGCATTGGGCTTCGTATGGGTCAATCTTGACGCGTCTCCCAGCCCAACAGTGGCGTGGGACGATGACTTCAAAAACGTCGATACCCAGGAACGGTTTCATGCGTTTGACTTCTCGCAGTACAAGTTCGACCACGTGTGGCAAATGCAAGGCGACTACAACTGGAAGACGCTCGCCGACAACTACAACGAGTGCTACCACTGTCAAGTGGCTCATCCGGACGTGGCCAAGCTAGCCGATCTCACATACTATTACACCGTCCCCGAGCTTGGCTACATCCAACACTTTTCTCGTCCAAAGAAAGGGCAGGAAGAAGAGGATATCAAAAACGCGAGCACCTACTACTTCCCCAACGCATGTATGACAGTCTCGTAAGCCAGACACCGCATGGTCTCCGGACAGGGCTTCTGCTAACACTGCGTCCCTCTAGGCCGCACTTCTTCTATATGATGCGCTGTGTTCCAACATCCGCGACCACCTGCTCCATGGAGTACGAGGTCTACCGGCACGTCGACGCGGCGGACGAGGACTTCGAACACATCGACTCGTTCTTCAAACGCGTTCTCGCCGAGGATAAACATCTCTGCAACGCCGCTCAGAGGAACTTGAACACGGGGGTGTTCATTAACGGCGAGTTGCACCCACATCTGGAGAGTGCGCCTCTCTACTTCCAGAACGTAGTCAGACGGCTTGTCACGGACCATCGAAAGAACGAAGAAGCAAAAGGCGAAGAGATCTGGCCGGCGCGTCGGTCTCTACCCATCTCTAAAAGCACAGAGGATGATGAGGCTTTCTGTGCTGGACTAGCGTGCGATTCTGTGAAATCAGCAGAAACTGAATGGTGAATGGTGAACGGCCATGCTTGCCAGCAGTCTCGTGGTCCCTAGGATAGTTGTCCGTTCGGGCGCAGAGAGGGTTGGGCTTATTTTCAAATTGTTCTGAATATCGGTTGTCACTGAATCCCGACAACTGCGTGCACAGAAACGATTGCCACGGTACCTTGTAGTTGGAAGCCTCGATAAGCATTTTCGGCAGGAGTGATGGGCAATTCCGCTCCTTAACTGAATACCGCCTAGATGTATTTCTAGCACTACCCGGCATCCATCTAAGCCTTAACAGGACCGCAATTCCGGGCGCTTAATCAGAGCCTGATAAGCGGGCTTAGGTTTTGGCGTAGGTTTTCTCCGCATTTTGTTCCCTGTCAGCTCGACGCATTCGTCAGTCCTGGTCAGTCTCGCTTTCATGCCGCCGCATCCAGGTTGACGAGGCCTCCACGTTGAAAGAAAATGACGGACAGTGGCGATCGCTGAGAAGCATGCCCGCAACGCAGAACCGTGTCCAGAAACGCATGCACCAGGCGTGCGAGAACTGCCGGTGGGTGTGACTCGTGATCCGCGAAATGGATCTTATCATGATGCTAACGCTGAGGATTCAACAGAAGGAAAAAGACACGTTGCCCGGGCGAGAGGCCGGCATGTTCGACCTGCACGCGTCTCTCACAATCATGTCGGTATCCCGAAGGTCACTACGGCTATGTGTCGTCCGAGACACTGCAGGGCAATTCGAGGGACGTGGTATGGCATTCACCACCCCATGGACCTCGCTGAACTCTCATGAACTGATCAACCGAGTACAGGAGTCCCGATTGGCACAGCTGGAGGAGAGGATGGAGATGATTATTGAAGGACGCATGTAAGGCTGCAGAATTGCTCATCGTATATTCGGGGTTCGACTTTAGCCACTGACGCCGTGGCGAGAACCAGGACAAACAGCGATACAGAATCACCCATATCCGACTCGACCAGGTCTGCAAGTCGTCGACCATCACAAAAGACTCGCAGTAGCATCGTTACATCTTCGAGGCAAGAGCAATCCCGTCCTCATTTATCCCAAGCACATCCGCTAACTTCTCAGCAGGGCCATGCCCCCCAGAGATGCAGTCCTTGACGCCGTCGATGCATACTTCAGATACTGCCACATGCAGCCCCTGTGGCTCTTCGATGGTGACGAAGACCTCTCCTCTATCGATGACTGCCGTGACGAGGTCGTTTTCTCGATGCTAGCCCTCTCGCTTTGCCACTCGAAGCACCCTTACTTCAAAGGGCGATCGGAGCAATTGAGTGGACAATATGCCCAGCTGGCGCGAGAGCACATCATGCTCCGTATTGCTCAGGGTAAAGTCACCCTGGCCACGGTTCAGAGTCTATGCATGCTGGCGCTGGCGAACTTTCATGGTAGGTCTCCTCGCCCTTGAACGGAGTCATGCGAGATTGCCCTCTTAATTCCTGGCGTAGCGAACGACGTGCACCTGGCGGCTCTCCACCTCAACATCGCCGTCACGTTTTCGAAATGTGTCGGCCTCGACGTGGAATTGACACCGAGCGAGCTGTCCCCAGCCGCCGAGGCGCGTAGGAGAGTGTTCTGGAGCCTTCATCTTTTGGAGCGCATTCACGGACAGTCCGTTTCCGAGCTGACCATCCTCCAGGATATCGAAAACCCCCAGTACGTTCTCTTGCACCCGGATCTGCGGAAAAAGTCAAATATGCTACCTCCCCGCATGCCACAGGAGATAGTGCGAGGTGAGGAGCCGGAGAGGACGGGCATCTGGGCGTACATGGTGCAGCTGGGGGCGCTGTGGCAGCAGGTCCGCACGTACGTGATGCAATGCGCCCACACGAATAGCGAGCCTCCATGGTCCGTCGAGTCAGGGTACGCCGTCATCTGTGCTCACCTGATGGACCTCGAGACCAAGATGCCGACCTACCACCGGTGGGACTCGGCTCGATTCCGCGACCGTAACAACGACGAGCTCCAGAACCGCGGGTACTGGAGCCCCTGGCTCTGGCTCCAGTTCACATACCACGCGATCCACAGCATCCTGAACCACCCGTTTCTGTACTCGGCACGCCCACAGCAGTCTGCCCAACTGGCCGTGCCAAATACGTTCTGGAAGACATCCTCGGAGCTGGCCTTTATCCACGCCACGTGGATCGTGCGCCTGATCGACATGGTTCGAGAGAAGGGCTACCGCATCTCGGATCCCTTCATTGGCCAGTGCGCAGCCGTCTCTGCCACGATTCACATCTACTTTTGCCGGGCGGCGGACCGCCAAATCCGGGAGGCCGCCCAAGTCAAGCTGGAAACATGCACGTCGTTTTTGGGAGAACTGGCCGAGCTGTGGCCGTCGTGCCGATTACTGGTGAGTCGCTTGTCCCTGGGGAGGTCTTTGCCTGGCTGAATTTCCGCACAGCATGACACGCTCCGGGCCTTGATCCACTCGGCCTTCACATCAGGCTACTCGGACCAGCAGCCCGAGCCGTCCCGACGGACAGTCTCGATCAACACGCGGCTCATGTGGAAGATCTTGCAGTACAACTTTGACGGCAAGGATCTGGGCGCTTCGAACCACGGCCTGTTCCACAAGTCCTTCTGCCACGACGACGACGATAATCCCGCCGGTCATGACGACCACACGGTCGAAATGCAGATCTCGCACAATCCCCCAACCACGGAGGTCGACCTGTCGAACGGACAGGCCCTCCCGCCCTACTCGGACCACCACTCTACGGGACCGAATACGCAACAAACGGGCCAGGAGCACGAGCTGCAGCTCGCGGACGGGGATATCCATAATGCGTCGAACGCGAATGCGAGGACGCCGTTACCCATGATGTATGCCCCATTTCCGAAAGCGCCGACGGCGCCGTGGGCGATGCCCAGCAACGCGCCCGTCATCGACATGACTTACGACCCGTTCTACCAGTTCCAGGATCTAGGATCTCCGGCTGATGGGGCGTGGGAGGTGGGGAACTTGTAACAGTGGCGCCCGTAGCGGGAAGAAGAGGCATAAGAATGAGTCTAGATTGTTCCACAGTTTCATCCTCATTTTGATTTTCCTGTCATGTTCATGTCAACCATACTCCCGTCCGGTCCGTACCTGCCATCAGTCCTGACCTTTGCTCTCCCCTCCCCACAACCTCACCAACGCACCCTCCGGACCAGTGACGGGATCCTGGGTCGGCAGAGCCACGGCCACGATCTCCTGCCTGAGAGCCTTCTCGTCGATAGGCTCTTTCCCCAGCTCATTTCTCCATCGAGGACAACCCTGGAGATGATGAAGTCAGTCTTTCTGTATTCTGTACCGCCTTCATCCGCGCCTTGACTTCATCATTCCCACGTAGAAGTAGCTAGGGAAGGGTTTCTTCACCTTAGGATAGACCCCCACGTAGCGATAATCCAGGGTACTTTCGACGGAACAGTGCGCCGTCCCCGCCGGGAGGACAACCACGTCCCCGGCATGGACATCGACATGCAATCCGCCGGCCGTGCTGGGGTCGCTGGACCCGCATCCGAGAAGAAGCGTCGAACTGCCCTGGAATATCCCTGCGAGTTTGACCCGACGCGGGGGGGCATGTCAGCTTACAAGAATAGGACTAAAAGACTATAAGAGTGGACTTGGGTCTTGCGTGCGACCTAAAAAATCAATATAGAGTTTAAAAGAGAAAAATCAAGATTCAAATACTCTGTACTGTTTTACAGCACAGGGATCAAATCTCCATCCAGCTGAACGGGATAAACCCCACCATAGCATTCATGCGAATTGGGATGGAAATGCCGCACGGCAATGTGTCCCCAGACGCCGCGCCTCTCCCAGCCGTGGCCCTCTAGGAAGGTTGTCGCCGTGCTTTCCGTCAGCGGGAGGGGTAGGACGTCCCGGTAGACCAGCACGGGAAGGTCGCTGTTGGGAGCGTAGGCGTTGGGTTCGAGGTGGTGGATTTCGGGGTCGCTGGGCATTGTTTGGAGGAGGTGGAAGTCGCGAAGGGAAGGTAGGTACCTTAGGTGTCGAGAAGATGGGGTTGGCGGGATTGCTTTGTTCCGCTTGTGACTCGTATGATAAGGAGAATAGGACTGTGAGTGACCGAGACCCAGAGTGAGAATGAAGTGAGATCAGGTCT
This sequence comes from Capronia americana, assembly GCA_016110215.1. Taxonomy (NCBI): domain Eukaryota; kingdom Fungi; phylum Ascomycota; class Eurotiomycetes; order Chaetothyriales; family Herpotrichiellaceae; genus Capronia; species Capronia americana. The sequence goes on from JADWQD010000017.1 coordinate 410,206, forward strand.
TGGATGTGTTAGTGGATATGCTGGTTATAGGCGTGTTCGCTAATATCGTGCTAGTGCCACTGAGGTTCGTAACGACTATCCTAATGCAAAGTACATTTTATTTGTATTACCTTACCGTTGTTTACAGCGTACTGTCCTTCCCTCGTACAGTATTCATCCAGACTCGGTCTGCCTGTCCTGAGCGCCAAGGCCAAGGTCAACGCTAACGGTGGTGTTGTCCGATTCACGGTGACTGGACTTGACGACCAACACGGGGTGCCTCCGTGTCCTGCACGGGCGACAAAAGGTTGCAGATTCGAGACATGGGACCGCCCTCAGGCGGAGTACGCAAGTACTGAGATGGCGTTGGCCGTGGAAGCTTCCGAGACGGTCGCGCGGACTTTGAAGAGAAGTGTCGAGAGGACGAGGCCGCGACTACACAGTAATGGAACACCCAAACAAGCGATTAGAGGCGTTACGTTACATTGCGTCGTGAATAGATTCCCTCCGGCCTCCCTACGCAATGAAAGACAATGCATAACTTCGGTGACTCCAGATTCCTCCGAAGGTCTGATACGAGGGACAGTCGGAGGAGCTCCCCGGTCTTGTGACCGGGCTCGGGAGTGCATGCTTGCATGACGTTAAATGTACCTACCGTCCCGCAGTACTCGTAATTACGGTTCAACCTCATGCTCTACGAGGTCCCCCGTACCACGACCAACAACCAAGATATTCTGTTATAATTCCGCGATACAAGCACTGAGATACCAAGACCTCAAGTCCGCGTTTCCTGGCCGCGCATGGGATAGCTCTCCGGGAGACACGTCGGAATATCTGGGTTTGATCCAGCAATCGCATTGAAGACTACTCCTTGCGGCTGATAATCATTTGGTTAGGGGTGTATCTTTGTCGACATACATACCATCCGAAAGCTGTCATGGTCCAAAACGCTCGCTCTATTCATGCATTCATAAAACATTGAAGTCTGAGCACCGGCTTTCAGAATGGCACGCCGCCACTATTAGTCTGCAAGTCACCTTCACCTTCAACATTCCTTCTCCATGCCTCTGGCAAGCAGACACAGACCAGTGGAAAGGCCTTTATCTCCTTAATTGACGTCGGTGATCGTTCTCGATCTCCTTGCGTACCACCACTCGGAACACCGCTGTCTCTTGGGATCTTTTGCTTACCGTCATAATCCTCGGCACGTTCATCAATCCCAACGCCAGTTGCCCACCCGTCATCCCAAATGGCAATCACCTTGAGCATGTCACCTCTTTCGAGCTCAAACTCATCACCAACGCGCGGCTGATACTCCCAAAGCACCGACACCTTATCACCAGGGTGGACGTCGTGATCAGAGTAATAGTCCTTCAAGAATGGTATCTGTTCTGATTGACCGATAGCTACTCCATTAACATTGCTCAGTTCGATGAAAGCTCTGTCAGGCGCAGTACCGTCAGTGTTCACTGCAGAGAGTTTCTCATACTCCGGCAGATCTGTGCTGCGAGCTTGAGATGGCGATGAAGTTGCCGGAGTTGGCGTGACAGACGTCGTCGCAGGTGAGAAAGTCTGAATGACTTCGGCGTCACCATCATCGCCGCTTGCGATAAATGAACGGAGCGAGCTAGAGAACACTGATTCAGTTTCCATAAGGTATTGCATCAGTGAATCCCTGTGCCGATTCGGAAGTTTGGGGCCTCGGTTGCGAGAAAACCCCAGGAACTGGTCGTCGGCCTGGCCTTCAATACGGCCTATAAGATGTCGAGTTTTGCGGTAAAGAGCATCAAATGTCCGTTTGGTAGTTGCTGATTGAAGCCTAAAATACGATTAGGTTCACAAACCTGCTATGGACAGGATGGACTGACGTATTGAGTACCTGACAAGCCAATGTCAGAGTATTTTGATATCGGTCCAACGTGGCCAGCAACTCAGCCAATTCGTCCTTCTTAAACAGCTCCCAGATGGCCCCTCCTAATATTCCCGCAGAACTTAGTTTTTCTGCCAACGGCTCAGCGATCGTCCTGGACTCGAGCAAGACAATCTCGCAGCTTTGGAGGACATCGGTGAGCAGATTCAGCTGTTGGACCACCGCATCATCATGTTGCTTTTGACGAGCTTCGCGAGCAATCAGCGTCGATAAAGATCCGAGGATCGTATTCAGCGCCTGGAGTTGGAGGCATATCCTTGAGACCTGTCGCGGGGCGTTCTTAATGCCGTGGAAGACTGTGTAGAGCTTTTTGCCAGTGGTGAAGGTGTTAGTGGCAATGGACAGAGAAGCAGCGACGATAGAAACGGGTTCAGGCATGTTGGACCCCGCCCATCCTCAATGAGCACTGCAACTTGAGGTAGATTTTATCGTGAAGTGAGGTGCAATATCAAGTCGGAATTCGTAGTCCAGTTCGGTCGAAGCCGGAGCGTCTAAACAACATTAAGATGCAGCTTTCGAAAGCATCCGCAGAGACTCTTCGTTTGGCAATATCAAGCAGTGATCGATAGGTGTGTTGGAGGCATTTGCAAAACCTCGTCATGTCAGGCTGAGTGTCTGGATGGCGCCCTCAGCGACAGGAGCCTAGGCGGGGGCTGGAACCATACTACATAGTGCCCCCAACAGCTCCGCCAGGTCTTCTGGGCTCGGGAACAGGCAGCTGGGTCTCCCTCATGGCTTGGCACGTCCCGACGTCATGGGCGGCATGAAAGCTCACCTCGGTGCTCACGAAGCTGCACATGTAGTGTAGAGATACACAAGCAACCGAGCAACGATCGTGACGGACTTCTCCACGACATCATTTTGTCCCACCGACAATTATTCCCCTCGTCGGCGCTCGCAAATAGGACCCTCTTTCACCACCAAACGTACCTCATTCAAGCTCACCAGCCAGCCAAAAACGTACGATTCTACCAGCTCCTATCTACTCTCCCTCTACTAGCCACGCAATAATGTCGAAAACGACCCAAGAACCTCAAATCCTCTCGATATCGGATCTCCCCACGTCGGAAGCCAAATGGGTTGCGCTGAAGAAAGTCGAATTCGTCGACCAGAAAGGCACGCCGCGGTCCTGGGAGATCGCGGTGCGCAAGACGACGTCCAAATCCGGCGTCGACGCAGTCGCCATGGGCAATATCTTCGTGCACCCTACGAAACCCCCGGCAACGTTACTGGTCATACAGTACCGACCGCCCGTGGGGAAATACACGGTCGAATGGCCCGCGGGGCTGATCGACGAGCACGAGACGCCCGAAGAAGCGGCCATCAGGGAGATGAAAGAAGAGACAGGCTACGAGGGGAGGATCCTGGACTCGAGTCCCGCCGTCGCGGCCGATCCGGGCCTCACGAACGCGACTCTCAAGCTGGTCATGATGGAGGTGCAGCTGAGTGGCGGCGAGGCCGACGAGATCATGCCGGATCAGAAGCTCGATGATGGGGAGCTGATCGAGCGGGTGATGGTGCCGCTGGCCGAACTGTACGAGCGATTGTTGGGCTGGGCCGCGCGGGATGATTTCATGGTTGCCGGGAAGCTGTTTTATTTCGCCGCGGGAGTACACTTTGCGAAGACTAGCGGCTATATTTGAAGAGTAAAGAGATCGAAGAGCGGCACGCGTTTGAGGACCGCGTCTAACTGACTGACTGACCGACCAACCGACCGAGACCGACCAGCGACGAGAATCATCTCTGGCGAGGGCACTTCCGGAGTGCATCTATGGGGATTGGCTAGAAGGAATGTGCGTCACCAGCCATATGAGAAGCGGCCCGTGTGTGTGAATCGTTGGCTCAATGGTGTACCCGCCCACGCCATTACACACAACTAACCGCCGACATGACTTGTCCATCTGGAAAACGGGAGGATTGATCCACTGCGCTTCGGTATGGCGTCGTTTCCCACGCGGTGGTTTATGCGCTTCCAAGGCGCTTCAAATCATCCAACGATTGAAGGAAGCAGAATTTCCCAGCTATGACGGCTCTTCCAGGGTGAAGAATGATGGAATAGAATAGATCTGATCAGCAGAAGAGGCACAGCACAGCACAGCACAATACCAAAATAGAAGGAAAGAAGGAAGGAAGGAAGGATGGAAGCTACTCCGTCCTCGATCGCACGTCCTCGTTATGGCAGCGGGCCAGTGACCCGGACAATCGAATTGCAGTGCGCATGTTTTATTACCAATATAGAATGCACGGCACTGGTGGTCTGTCTTCTGTAAGGTACAGTACTATTCTACTGTAAATAGTAGCCGAGAGCTGTTGGTCTCTCCGAGCTTTTAGACACGAATACTCGGTACCTTGTACAGGATTGAGAATTCCCCCTACCAAACTTACATAGGTTGAGGCCACCACCACCACCACACTAATTATCTCACGCTGGCTGGAAAGGCAGTTTCTTTCTCGCGGAAACCATCATCACTTCTCGGCAAGCCCGGTGAGATACTGTAATTACATGTCGCGTCGCACCCATTCCGCGCACTACCGAACACATTGTTGGGTGCTACTGTATGAGCGGACACACCACACCCGTGGCTACCATGTAAGTACAGTATTGCACGGCCGCCGCCGCCGGCAGAACCGTTAACCAACATTTTCAAGCAAAGTCCGAGTTTTCGAACTTCGGAAACACAGTCGCCTTTGCCTCGGCGTACTCGTTCATGATGGCCTGCTTCCTCGCTTCCGACCGTATCGTCAATTTGATGGGGAAGTCATACGCACACGCGGTCAAGCCCTCCCTGTACCCCGTGACGATGTCCGTGTCCGGCACGATCGGCTTGCCGGTCTTCGGGTCCGTGGCCATCTCGATGTGGAAAGCCCACAGCATCTTCGAGATGGCGTGGAAGAGATTCCGGTCCGCGAGATGGATCCCGGGACATAATCTGCGGCCGTTGCCTGGTTGGGGGTCGTGCGCGTTAGTATGTAACAGTACAAGTACAAGTACCAGTACGGTATTTACTTCTGGGCCCCCCTGTGAATTAAAAGCAGGCGTGACGTACCATAGTCATAGTGGTCCCGATTCTCGTAGTCGGCGGAATTTGCGTACTCGGCCGCAAGCAGCGTGCGGCCCTTATAGTGGTCTGGGTCGAAGGTGTCGTGGTTGGGGAACTTGGATTCGTCGTGGTGCAGGCCCCACACGTTGAGGAATATCACCGTGCCTTTGGGGAGTAGTTTGCCGTCCACCCATTCGTCTGCATGCTGTCAGGAGAGCCGTACGTAGATATACGACACGGTTGTATTGGAAAGGTATGACGAAGGGAGCAGACAGAGTAGGACTTTGCACTAGAAAGGGACGACGAGGAGCAGACAGACAGAGCAGGACTCACCCTCTGCAAGACGATGGGGCACCGACAGAGGAGCCACGGGCCGCCAGCGGTGCGACTCCTTCACAATCTGCGCCACGTACGGCAACTTTTCATAGTCTTCCCAGTTTGGTACTCGGTCCTCAGGCACCACGGCATCGATCTCCGCCTGTGCTTTCTTCTGCACGTCCTGGAACGTCACCATGGCCTGAACGAACGATGCAAGCACCGAGGCCGAAGTGTCGGAGCCGCCCTTGATCGTGACGCCCGCGAGCAAGGTGATCTGATGGGTCGTCAGGCCCGTCTTCTCCTGCTGGTCGAGGAGCCGGTCGATGATGGTGGGCATCGGACCCATGGCCTCGCGCCGTTTCATGACCGAGGCGAGAAGGCCGTTGTACAGCGCGTGCAGCTCGTCATGCACCTTCTTGGCGCGTGTGACCCAGTTGCCGAGGAACTGCTCGGGCACGTACTTTAGGAAGGGGAAGATGTCGACCGGCGGGGTCGCGCCAAACTCGTTGATTCGCGCCCAGATCTCCACCAAATCGCTGAGCTTCTTGAGGTAAGGGGCATCGAAGGTCGGAGATCGAATCCCGTAGACTGTCGGACCCGCCATCATTCAGTGTCCTTCCTTCGGGGCGCATGGTTCACGACTCGACTCACCTATGCTGAGGATGACACTGTTGGAGAATCTCTTGAGATGGTTGGCCCACTGGTCTGGCGCTTGCAGCATGTCATGCAACATCTGTACCGTTTCGGCTTGTTGGATTTTCGCATGCTCGCGGTTGCACAGAGTCTCGGTCAGGTCCTGGTGGATCAGTTTCCGCATCAAACGCCAGGCCGGCGTGTTGTTCATCCATAGAAGGTGGTCGCCTTCCGTGATGATCTGCTGTGCCACGAGACTCGTGGGCCGTTCGCTTGATATTGAACTCCGCTTGTCCAGCACTTGCTTGATGATCCGCCGATCGGTGAGGACGACCACCGTACCAGGGCCGAGCTTGAGAGTGTACATGCCACCATATTGCTTTGCCCATTCGGTAAACCTGGGATGATCAGTCTCGATTGAGCGGAAGGCGCATGAATGCGCGGCTCGACTTACTGGAGGTATGCCTTTTGTTTAGGGAGTTGGTGCAAGTTCCCGATCAGCGGCAATGTGGGCGGTCCTACGCAACACATGTGGTTTTAGCCATGGAGAAAAGGCCAGCCCGATGCAGAAACGCGATCGGAATAGGAACCTACCATCTGGAAAGTTGCGCCCTCGTCTGCCCACGAACAGAATCACATATAGGACGAAACTCGCGGCAAGCGCAATGCTGGCTGAGAGGATGTGGGAGACCATGGCTGTAAGAACGGTCAAGTCAAGTCCACTGCCAACAACTTGAGCCCAGTAACACTCTGCTCGTTTCAAAGCATGATATATCTGTTCGGCACACTCCGCTTCAAGCCTAGGGTGAAGGAAGACCCCAGACCCCAGGTCAGTCCCGGATGCAGCGTTGCTCTTCTGTGCTTGCAGATTGGTCTGTGGAGCCTTTCGTTTGTGCCTCTTGAGACGAGGTCGGCCTTTCCGTGTGGAGTAAATGAACCGGCATCCCCAGGCACCCGCCACGTCGACTGTGTACCCCATGGTTATGGACTTCCCCGCGTTTTTCGCAATGCTGTACTACCCCATGAGCATGGCCATTTCCCCAAATACACTCGGTAATCTGAGTTGCAACCGAGATGAGACTGTCCGCTGCCAAGTTGTCCGTTGAGTTTGCCCGAGTCGCTCGGGTGTCCTCCTGCGAGGTTCGTGGACGAACTTGGCACGGCCTGTGTCGACCACGGACGGGCTGGTGATCAGGAGCACAGAGAGTGTGGGCGGGTGAAACTCGGAACAAAGGATGGAAACCCAGCAGATACCTTTGGGGACCCCTCGAGCCAATGCGACTTACCTTAAATAGCTGTCTCTTGGGAATGTCGATACGGGATATACCCGTCTTGTGCGCAGAGCGATCATTGTTAAAGTACACACAGCGCTGTGTGGCACAAAAGTGAAGCGAATGCGGACGTTTCTGGGATATAAATCATCGTCGGGAGAGGATATCGATGTCGTGTCTCGGGGGCTGACTTCGGAATAAACACAGATCGACGGAAGCTGCCTCGGAATGAGGCATTGTGGGCTCTGTTGGATGGAGCTCCAATTGCCGTCTTGTAGAATGGGTAATCGTCTCAAGGGGAAACACAACCTCCAGCGCCCAAAGTAAACAGGGGGCTGTGCTTATTCAGCTCAGGCGTCTCGCCGCTACCACCCAGCTACCCCCTTCCTCAGTCAGCCTTGTGGGTTCTCAATTCCATAGCAGGAGCGCCAGAGGACAGCGGTATCAAATTCTGTATTCCCATATCTTGAGACTAATAGCAATGTCGACGTGCGCGGAGGGGCACAGAAGCGAGTCGCCCTGTTGCTAGAGCTTCTCGTTCGCGCCACTTCGTCTGTGCCTCCTAGAGACTTGCATACCTTCATCGTCCAGCGTTTCATCATACCCAGCTTCAATCATGGCCCGTTCAAGCGCCGTGGCGTTATCGTCATCTCATGAAGATTCCTCTTCTCTCTCTCTCAAGCCTTCCTCAAGCTGCCGCGCAAAATTAGTGCTATGCAACGTGCATAATTCTGTCGGCTTCAGGCGCGCGCAGCATTGGCCCTTCTCGATACAGAGTTGGCAAAGACCGCGAAATCTCGACTCAAAATTGTCAAGCTCACGTTCAATGACCGTCTTCAGGTTGTCACCAGTACGGCGACAAGCGTCACATCCTGACTGGTGACAGAGCAGTTGTTGAAGCACAGGAGACATATTCATCATCGTTTTGAGTCCATTGACAAGCGTCTCCAGACGTTGTTGATCGGCATTCCATCCCCAGTTCTTAGCTGGATTGAGGCGCGAGAAAGCCGGTGCCGGCAGTAGGCCGGAACTTGCGAGCGATGCGGTCACCACACCCAGCTGTTTCGCTTGTCCTTCACACAGATAGAGAGTGGTAAGCTCCCTGTCGGCGGAGAAGACATTATGGGCCGGGAAGGCGACAGCATTTGGCATTGGAGTGTTGTGGGGCCAGTAGCAAGTCGCTGCAAGCGCATTCGCCCCGATGTTGCGTAATCTCTGAACATAAGCCTCCTGGGCCTTATTGAGCGTGTCTGATGATGAAAGTCAGTAAGGTCGTCTTGAACCAATTCCAGTTCCGTACCTAAGAGCCTTTCCTTCATTTGGAGCGAGTCCTTGATACCAGCGCTACATACTGTCAGATCACTACAGAAATCCTCAGGACTATGATAGTAGATCAAAGATGCTGTAGCCACGCGAAAGAGCTCCGGATCATGCAGCAGGTAAGATAGTTGCGTCAAACCCGCAAACCCCATTTTCGTACCCATTTCCTTTCCCAACAAGCGCGTCTTCTCTTTGACCAGTTGTTCCAGTTCAGGGCGCAACCAAGGATGAATCGAGCCAAGACTGTCGTACTTGTCACAGAACTCAAGCAAGCCAGGTAGAGCGAGATAATTGATCTCCCTCGCGAAATCCGGGGCTAAACTGGTCGGGTGAACGAGCTGGCAAAACAGCATGGCGGTGGAAGGGCAGTCTTCGGGAAGACGCAACGTTGGAGGATTCTCCGTGTTGAATGGGAGTTGTGCTTCGGCGAAGTGACCACAAAGCATAACTCTGAATACCGGGGAGGATGAGATGAGAACTTGGGACGACGCCAGGATTTGTACGGGGCCCTCGTAGACTGGTCCAGAATATTCGTTCCCGACCTGCAGAATCACGTCCCCATCTTGATCCACGACTAGGAGGTCGTCCACGGGTTCAGGCTCCGACAACTCCATACTGATACTCACTTCTATAGACACGAACAATGCATCAGGGAGAGACAGCTCGAAGGGGATGAAAAGAGATGAGGAAGTCTGACGGGAAAAGCTGTAGATGAAGCTTTGAGCAAAAGAGTGAGGATAAAGTGAGATGAAATATGCGAGGCGGTGGAAAGACTCTCAAGACAGCTTCTCTGAGGTAAGCTTGCCTCGCAAATGTTTGTCAAAGTAACATAACTAGCAAACGATCAGTGTTCGGGACAAAGGACAAGTAGTTGGAGGCTGTCGGAGTAGTTTGTTACCATGTGCATTTTCCAAGCAGACGCCGAAATATTGGTTGTCATCGCCCGGTTGATTTTGATAGCGGTGATGGGGAACAATGTTGCTGTGGACTGGATGCAAAAGCGGCTGTATTGAGCAGATCAGACTGGTTCGCGAATATTATTGCCTCACCAGCCGCCTCCAAATAGGCACCGGCGTCGCACGGCTCTACACCAAGCGACAGATACATTCAGCCCGGCGGTTCAGTAGACGAAGAAAAAAGGTGATGGCTGCCCATTGAGACGCCGTATGGTAGTGGAAAGAAGGGCTTTCAGAATCGCGAATTCGTAAATCCGATCAGTCGGCTCCTGCTTCCCTGGACAGGTGAATTCGAAATCATCTTTGGAGTGTTCAAACTGGCAACAAGCTCCTCTGTGCCTTCTCCGTGATTCGGTCAGCTTGGACACTTGATTCAAGAAGCGATGCAGGAATTGCGCAGTCCACAGGATCAAAACGTTGGCGGCCTAGCCTTATGGCGCAAATTGGTGAAAGGTCATGTAGACCAACATATCTGCCAGCTTTATTCCAAAATCTGTTCATGCTCGGATATCGTCAATGTCAGTTTCATCCATATCCTACCCGGCTGAGACTAATAATATCAGGACATCTACCGCCCAAATTAGTGAGGCATGCTGGCTATGTCTCGATCCCCTTTCCATCAAGCGTTAACTTTTCCGGGTCCAGTTTTGCGATGTTGTGTCGTTCGGAGCGTGATTTATACCAGAAGCGAGAAGTCGAATCCGTAGAAGACGAAGCCTACAGTAAAAGCCCCATGAACCAACATCACTAGCTGTTCCAGTTCGTCCTCGTCGACGCCATCAAGTTTGGTCTGTCCCCTACGACCAGATACTCTCCTCCCTCCCCGATTCCAGCTCTTCGAGCTGTTTCCTCAACACATCGGCACGAAACGACCTAAACGCCTTTTCAATCCGCTCTCGCCGGTCCGGATCCGAAGTGATACTTCTCCGTGCCGACCACGTCCCCGTCAGCAGTCCCGTCTCCCCACCCAGAAAGACCCCAGCAATGCTAAAGAACGTGTATGTCATGATGTCGCCCAGGCCTGTCGGCTTCAATAACGGAGTGATGTCTGGAATGGCTTCTTCTCGCCCACTGGCGAAGCGGATGTGCGTGGGCTTCTCTGCCGCGCGGAAGGCTTGGTACATGGCGTTGCGGTTCGCTCGTATCCGGATGGCAAAGTATCCGCCGAGTGCAAGGCCAGCTAGGGAGCCGATGAGGGCGTGTGTCGAGGCCCTGGAGGCGGCGCTTTTGACGAGCTCGCGGTCTTCGTCTCGGAGGCTGAGTAGGGAGTGAGGTGAGCTTCGGAACTGGGGGAGCAGAGTAGTGCTGTAGAGGGATTTTCTGGGGAGACCTCACTCATTCTTGAAGTGCTCTTCCGCGAGCTTTGCCAGCTCCTCGCCCTGCGTTTTCCGCAGTGCAGCGAATGCGTTTGCGGACATGGTGGTATCGTTACGAGTCCTTGTGGCCTTGTTATTGGTAGCTTAACTTCTCACTAGGAGATGCATCAAAGGGTCTGCAGAGAGAGCAACCGGGATAGAGTAAGTTCAGTTGATGCAGTTGCTCGTTAAGTAGCCACGCAGCACAACATCATGAGATCACGGCCGGAGCTGGATCTCCGAGCACATACGTCAGAACAAGGAGCTCTCGATGCTGGAAGCTCGGATGCTCCAAGCTCTACTTGCTGCGTGCTCCTCCGTAGCTAGCACTACACTTTTTCGAAGAAGATAAAACCCCCACCAGAAGGGTCGAGGTCCTAATAAGTGTACCTCGTAATAGGGGTGTATCGTGTTCGCGTCTATCTAATAATATAAAGCACTATTGGGAGATGGGCGAGCACTCGAGGCGACCACGAAGATCTGTACGGAATAACTAAAAGTGCTCGGAATAACGTGTTTGAGGTGTATCCTATGGACGAATGAAGGGCGGTGTTCGGAAAGAAGTTTGAACCCCTCCTCTCACCTCTACTTACCTTTCTACTCACCTAACTCCATGTAAATGTAATTGTAATTGTAATTGTCTCAGCGTCACCGTCTACAATACAGATTTCCCACGTCGTTCAGTTCCGAAAGTCTCCCTTGGTATGGTAATCCTCCCAGTCGATGTAGATCTGGAATTCTTGATAGGCAGTCTCGGCATCGTCCATCCTGCGGGTATACTCTGCCTCTTCGTGGGAAATAAGCACCTTCGGAATCTGTCCCCCTTGGCTGGCAGCCTCGGCGAGTAATTGACCCTGGCAGGCGTGTTCCAGACTCGAGAACAACCATGCGGCTTCATCGACCGTCTTGCCGACCGTCAGCAGTCCGTGGTTTTGGAGAATGGCGGCGATGTTTGTCGGCCCGAGGGCTTTGGCGATTTGTGCGCCTTCTTCGGCAGCAAACACCACGCCACCGAACGAATTGTACACGGCGTGTGAGTTGTAGAACTTGCACGCGTCCTGTGTGAGCATTTCGATCGGTCTTCCAAAGGCAGACCACGCCTTGCCGTAGACGGTATGTGCATGGCAGATGGCCACGACGTCCGGTCGGGCCTTATGGATTTCGCTGTGGATGAGGAAGCCGGCGCCGTTCGCGGGGCGGCTGCGGTTGCCGCCGACGACTTCACCCTTGAGGTTTAACGCGATCATGTCGGAGGCTTTAATCAAGCCGAAATGAACCCCAATGGCTATCAGTACCGGGAAAAAATGCCCACCAGTCAGCATTAAAACCGGTCAGGATAAAAAGACGGTCGTGGGGATGCGGCCGGGTGGCTTTTGAACGTACGGTTTGTCCAGAAAATATCATGGCTCTCTGGGTCTCTTACGCTGATGTGCCCCGAGAGACCCTCGACAAAGCCTTCTCGGGCCCAATGTCTGAATGCGGCTGCCATGTGCTCCAGTTGCCATTGTCTCTTGGCAGCCATGTCGTCAAACTTGGGGATGCCAGCCAACCTGACATCACCATGCGCTATGGCCGAGAGAGGTGACTCGTTCTCTTTTCCATGAACATGTTTCTCGGGGAGAGACTTGACGGACTCAGACATCAAGGATACCGTCGGAAGAGTATCGCTAATAGCGGTAGGTGCCATGGTCCTTTGAATATGACCTTCACCTGTATCCGTAACGGTAGAACACAAAAAAGACTTTGATGGTTAACCAGGTTGGAAAGCGGTCGGATCAAGATGCTAGAGGTTGGTTTTTGGCGTAGTTGATGAAAAAGAATCCGCTAATCATATCCTCGAGATGGAATGAGTATCTTAATTCCATTCTGGGGAAATCGATCCAGAGGCCGATTCTACATTTAGGGCGCGGGCGTGGGATTCTGTGATCGAGCAAATAAACCCACCGAAATTTGAATCTCTTTTACTTGATTAGCCACCGCGGGATTCTCTAATGACTAGGAAGTGCGGCACAGTTAGTTTGTTGGCCGATAAGCCCACGGTGCATCGAAGGGATATCCTAATCGATCTAAAGGCTGGAAGCTATCACTTCTAGCGTGCACGCCCTGTGTCATTATCGCGATTCGCCGATCAGGGCGAATCCGTATTACAGGAACGAGAACTAATATCAAAGGACTTTACTTTACCATTTGAAGGACAACATCGTGCCAACGCGGATGCCGCCACAGAAAAGAGAAGACAATCTATGTCCGCTTCCCCCCCGCGTTCCTAGAACTGAACGTGAGACCCGTTGAGCAAATCATTCCAGAGGTCCTCCGACAGGTGCTGCTTCTGATCACAGGCCATGAGTGACCGCACGGTGTCCTTGGCCGAGGTTAGCAGACATTCTACGGGCGAAGACAGCTGGATTGTCTTGAATGGCGTTGTCTGGGATTTCAGCAACTTCGCAGCCGCTCACCCTGGCGGACCCGAGGTGATTGAAAGCCACTTCGGCCAGGACGGCAGTGAAGTGTACAACGAACTGCACAGCCCAACGCTGGTTGAGAAGTATTTTGGTCCGCAGAAGAGGATCGGGCTCCTCGTTGAAGCTGGAGTAAAGCTCAACACACCCGAGGATACAAAGATCGAAAGTGAGGCTGACAAACCAGACCTTGAGACGATCATCAGCATTCGGGAGTTCGACTTGATCGCCTCAAAGGCATTGCGACCAAAGGCATATGCGTATATCTCCGGTGCGACGGAGAACGGCATTACAAAGGATGCGAACTCGGATTGGTACCGCCGGATCTGGTTCCGGCCACGGGTCCTCCTCACCGGGGTTGGTACGGTGGATCTAAGCACCACGATCCTCGGTCAGAGATATGCGTCGCCTATTTTCAACGCTCCTACAGCGTCGGTGATGCTCGCACACAAGGATGGAGAACTGGCTTGGGCGAGAGGCTTGTCGGCATGTGGGAACACCCTCATCATCCCGACCATGTCATCGTATCCAGTGGAAGAAATCGTTGCAGTATTACCAAAGAATCATCCGTTCTTCTTCCAGCTCTATGTCCACAGCGAGCGAGCAGAGCTGGAGCTGCTGCTTGATAAAGTTGGCAGATTGCGGCCACAGGCTATCATCGTCACGGTAGACCTCCCCGTCATGACCAAGCGGGAAGGCTATATGAGGTACCTCATACGAGAAAGAGCGAAGAACCCAATCCCCACTACGAAGAAAGTGGCCCCAATGCTCTCGATCACGGCCGCGGTCGACCCAGAATTAACCTGGAAGAACATCACATGGATACGCGAACGAACTGGCCTGCCTGTCTTTGTGAAGGGCATCCAGTCTGCGGCGGATGCTCGTCTAGCTTTCGAGCGCGGCTGTGCGGGTATTTACATCTCGAATCATGGTGGAAGGGCACTTGATACTGCATTGCCTTCGATTGCGACGCTCCTTGAAATCCGGGAAACCTGTCCGGAGATCTTGGATAAGATGGAGGTATTCATTGATGGTGGTATCCAGCGCGGGACGGATATTCTCAAGGCGCTGTGTCTAGGAGCGAGTGCAGTGTGCCTTGGGAGACCGTTTCTTTATGCTTTGGCGTATGGAGAAGAAGGTGTCAAACATGCGGTTCAAAGTGAGTCCACCAGGTCCAGGAGGGTTTAGGTTATCACTGCTGACTGCTTATGAAAATAGTTTTGAACGCCGAGCTGGCTACGGCCATGGCGTTGGTGGGTATAACGAGTCTAAATCAGGCGCATCCTGGTTTGTTAAACACGACAGAGCTCAATCCGTTTGTGGACCGTGGATCTGCAGATCCATGGGCCCACAAAGTTGGACGATCTAGGTTATGATACAAGGCTCGAGGTAGCATGAGAGAGTGCATAGACTTGACTGGTACAAGTGTCTTCTGTCCGTATGGCGCTGCATGGTCAATGGCAATGTGTCGCGGAAGCGGTATAGATAGTGTAAACAACCCTTTCAACAAAGCTCTACCAATGCTCATCTTATAGCCGTTATCATGATCTCCGAGTCTATCGCAGCTAACTCCTGCCTCCAGTTGTCGCTTCTCTTTGGAGTCACGATAGCAGGTTTCGTCTCAGAACGACATCCATGGTCAGTTAACCCGGACAGCGGTCTGAGCGAGAAAACTTCACACCATCCAGCCAGATGCTAAAGAAGGCTAGTCTGCGTGATCGTCATAGAATCCCATCACCGGTGAATCAGTGTCACTGGGGTACTATGCCTACTAACCCCGAAGTGCCCGTTCCCCAAGTCGGCCCTGGATCAGATATCCCAAAATGGTAATTTGTAGATCAAGAGGAAAACAGATCGAGTCTCTGCTTCCCCGCGGATGATAAGTCTATCTTTTATCACTCTCATAGATATAACTCGGGATGCTTCTCATTGATATGACCAGAGGAAGCACGTACGATTCTATGAATGTGCTTTATCAGAAAAAGTCGACCTCTGTTTCCCGGGTCACGATCACTTCAAAATAACGCATTGCATGCCGACACCGGCAAACAAGAGCTTGTTTTCCACAGACCTGTGAATGAGAAATGGACTCCTCGACGAAACCTCCCCAAATCGCTCCAGTCATCCTCCCAAAGGAGGAAATCGCCACGCGGAAGCCGGAGACGTTCGACGAGGGCATCCAATCCCGAGGCGAGCTTGGTTGGCACACATTGTTCTCTTCGACGATTTCGCCGACGAACTCCCTCACGGCGGGTGTCGGGGTGTGTCCACCACGCACGGGTCATCTTTGCCCCCATCGACATGAGCAGGCTGAGGTGTACTACATCACCGAAGGGGATGGCATTGTCACGATCGACGGGAAGGAAAGTAGGGTTGGAAGTGGGACCGCGGTGTTCATTCCTGGTAATGCAGAGCATGGCATCAGGAATATCAGTGCCGAGGACGACCTGAAATGGTTCTACGTCTTTGCGACAGACTCATTTGAAGATGTGATTTATAGGTTTTCGTAAATCTCTGAGGCTTTGGACGAGGAGAGGAGAAGCGTTGATGAAAAGCGCTGGGTTGGCCACAACAAGACAGCGCGCTCAGGCTTCTATGAAGCTCAATTCAATTGCCGGAATCTTTTCGTCCGTATCCGATGTAACAGCGGCCCTAAGGGAAAAGGTTAATTGTTATGTACCTCAAACATAATGTATCACCCTCATATACTAGCCATCGAGAGCCCTCGCCATTTTCAAAATCTCAGCCACGCATCTCTCGGGCTGTTCTTGATTCGCCCAGTGCCCGGCACCTTCAATCAGGACTGTGCCTCGATACAGACCCTTCCCAACGCTCCTCTCTTCCTCCATAGCCTCCAAAGCACCTGGCTCCTGGAATGGCCCCCAGTCGCTCTTCCCGGAGACGAACATGGTCGGCACCTCGATTTTGGCTCCGCTATATACCGCCTCATCCGATGCAATCTCCGGCTGAGTCTGCATGCGGTACCAATTCAATCCGCCCTGGAACGTTATCCGAGCCCATTCGTCGACATAGACTGCTAACTCGTGGTCCGGCAGCCAGCGAGATGCACGTTTTGCGACGCGTTCGGGATCTTCCTTATCCATTTCACCCGCAACGGCCTGGCGCATGTTATCTGCCAAGTCCATAATGTAATAACGAGGCATTTTCTGGAGCTCAGACGCCGTCCAGCCTTGTAGGGTGTGCGGTTGGTTGGTGTCCCAGTCAGCGGATTTGAGATGGAAATAACCGCGTAGAAACGTATGTAGAGATTCGCCTGTAGGATAGGTCATTTCGGAATTCGCAGCTGCAGAGCAGTAGTATCCTTGATAGTGTTTTCTGGGCCGGGGTAATTCGGAGAGAGCCTTGTCTATATCCGCTGGAGGAGAGAGTGGAGGTGTAGGCTGATAATATGAAGGAGACGTTGCGAACGGAACTTGAGGGGCACCTTTAGTTGGGTAGGACATCATAATCAGACTTTTAAACATGTCTGGACGTGCCAGGGCGCACAGGTTGGCCATTACTGCCCCGAAGTCATGGCCCACGATTAATGGGACGGTGTCATATCCTAGGGCCTTGACAAGGTAGACAACGTCCTTGACCATATTCAAGGGCCGGAAGGATGAGGACTCGAGCGGTGTGCGGGAAAACGTCCGCCCATATCCTCGCTGGTCGAAGGCCATAGCATGGTAGCCTTGTGCGGAGATAAGGGGCAGCATCTTCCGCCACGAATACGAAGCTTCTGGAAACCCGTGGACCAGGACGATCAGCTTGGGCTTAGGACCTGATGGGGGAAGATTAGATGGTAAAGATTCGAGGATGTGAAAGACAAGGCTATGTGGACTTGTGTCGACAAAGCGCGATGTGACGCCGATGGGGAGTGGCCAAGGAAGGAGAGCGGTCGGGTCGAGCGCGTCAGCTGGAGAGTCTTGGTGGGTGTATGCCATGTGGAAGGACCTGGAGCTTGCGGCGAAGACGTTTGCGACTCTTCCAAGGCGACAGGATAGGGAGCCCTGTGTATGGAGTAGTGGTTCAGAGCTTGCTTATTGTAGCAAATGTTCGGTCTCCGAGCCGAGGCTCGTCGCCGAAACATTCAGTGCTCGACTCTCAAAAGGGACTTCCCACAGCGGCAATGGCAGAAGCAAAATAGAAATCCGCTACCCTGCAAGTCGGTGTGTTTCACGTTGTGGCTGGATATACATGTGTAAGCATATTTGTTAATTGATCAAGGGCCTTGAGAAGGGGAATCTTTACCAGGATTGGTGTTTTTAAACCCGCTAAGCAGGTGGAAGGGCGCGGTGGTGATGGCTGATCGGCGAGATCAAAAGTTCCTACGGCAGCTTCAAACGGCTCCAAAGAACAGGATTTCCACGGGTCGATCTCCCCTCCGCTCACATAATAGTTCTGCTTTATCTTGTAGCGGTCGATGCCGGCTGGAACTCCTACCAGCACCTCAGTTAAAATCCAGCCTCAGGAGGACGCATCGTCGAGAACACGGACAACTTCGGTGGATAGCATCGGCGATCGAGACCTGTCCCCGGTGACAGCCACATCTGTCCACATCCAATCACATCACGAAAGATATTGTCAAGCCTCAGCTGGCCTCAACTGCTCGTGAACTGGGAGAGTCTCACGATGACGATGCTGGTGATTATCACGAGATTGTTGACGGTGGTGTTGATGATGATGACGATCGCACGCGGTCTTCTGGCACTGACGAGGGAGACAACCCTACGACCTTTTACGGCTGTCATGAATATCATTTGGCCTGGGGCGACCTTTACGGATCAACTTGAAAGATTCTATGTGCCTATGCCCAGGGACGAAGTTGCATGCTAGTAAGTGGTACTGACGCCAGGTATAAGTTTGAACAATTTGTACCCAAATCAATGCATTCTCTGGTGCATAGTTGGCTGAGATACTTCCATCTGAATCTTGCTCTATCGCAAACTCTCAAAGGTCACTACAGGTCACTACCGCTTGGCACGAGGGTGGCGGCGGCGGCCTATATTGAAAAGAGCAAACAAAGCTTGATGCTATGCTTTGAGAGGAAGGTTGACGCCGTCGACTATGTTGACCATCTTGATTTTTAGCTATTTTCTTTGCAGGTCGATCTATTTGAGCGGTATGCAACCAATTCCGGCAATGAGAGAAGCTCTGGGGGCTGTAGGTACTGGCAGGTCTGCTATCGTCAAGGCCTTTACGGCACTTAGGCGGATCGTAGACTGCTAGGTTTCCCACGCGGTTGCCCGGTGTAGATGGACATACTTCTGTATGCTAATGCAACACCATCCCACCATCCATGCGGTAGTTACTGCCTGACACCATGGTGGCGTCATCGCTGGCGAGGAACAAGTACAGCTTTGCTACCTCAAACGGCTCCACGGCCCTTCCTGCAGAAGGTTTAGCAAAGGTCGCAAAGAGGGAGTTTAGATTGAGCTGCATGGCGGAAACCCATCGCAAGTGCATAGGTCATCCTTACCAGCTGGTGTAGCCTTGAGCCGTGCCTCCAGGTTGTTCCAAGTCTGCACCAGAGGAGTATTTACAAACCCCGGCGAAACTGCATTGACTCTAATCTTGTCCTTTGCGTATTCTTGGGCTGCCGTCACCGCCAGGGCACGCACGGCGAATTTGGACATGCTGTACCCACACAACTCGGGATATGCTGCCTCGCTGGCCAGGCTCGCGGTGATGATGATGCTGCCACCATTTCCTAGCCTCTGCATCATCCCAGCAGCATACTTGACCCCCAGGTATGCTGAAAGATATTGATAGTGTCAGTGTACTTCATCTGCCACTCTGCCACGGTGGTACTCAAGGATGGGAATTGAAATGATGCACATACGTCCACGAGCATTGATCCGCATCTGACGGTCCCAGTCATCCATGGTAGTCTGGGCAATAGACCCATGGATGCCGATGCCAGCGTTCAGCACGGCAATATCGAGTCCCCCCAGCTGCTTGGTACACTTATCCACGAAGGCAATCACCGACTCCTCGTCCGCCACATCTGCTCGGTGCAACGCGTAAGTCCCGGACTCAAAGCCCTGGGATTGCAGCAGTGAGTCCGCAGATTCAAGGTTGGCTTCTGAGATGTCCACCCCGAAGACTTTGGCACCCTCGGACAGGAAGTTTTGGGTGACGGCAAGGCCAATGCCGCTTGCAGCACCCGTAACTAGGGCGATCTTGCCCGCCAGTCGATTTTCTCGAGATGCCATGGCGAATATAGAGATGCAAGGAAGAGCAGCGAGAGTAAGGGCATTATCATATCATTGTCAATTTCAACCGGCTTTACGAGTCTACCTACGGCTTAGAAAAGCATGAGTTGACCGCTCCCAAGAGACCGAGTTGCCGATCGACTCCAAAAAGATATTCGCCATCTCGGTTTGCGGAATATCGGTAGAGGCACCTCCGAAGAGGCGGAATCATCGACGTACGCATCACTCGAAGATACTGCCTGGTTTTGATGGCCACACTTGGTTCCGCGTCGCTCGACAACAGACTATCTCCAATGGGACACTCCAGAACAGATCTCACAACTTTTTTCAAGACCGATTTACATCGCTGGCGTGGTGTGTGCTCATACCCCCGAGCCGACTGTGTTGGTCCCCGCACCCTCACGGCTTCCGTTTCCGCCCCTGAGCTCGTATAGACCTTTCGCGTGGGATAGATCGGTACACTGCATGTAGCTCCAGACTTCGGTTCCCTGACTCCCTCCTCCGCATGATATCCCGCATTTCACTGCCGGCCGAGCCAGTTGCCAGAAGAACAGTTGTTGATATCTGTAGACCGAGCTGCACAAGAGAATCAGAATATCTTCCACCAGCTTCTCCTGCAAGAATTCAGAAGTATCCCAACTCCCTTTCCGATCACACAGTAGCATCCTTAATATAATACACAACCCATACCTGTCACCAGTACCGTGGTACAATGGATCATGGCATCTCAACAGCTGACCAGACGGCTGCCCGTCGTGAGGTCGAGGAGGTTCTTCACACGACAATATATCCGGGCACAGAGGTCATGACTGATGGTACGTTACTCATTGCCCGGGACCAAGTCAATGCCATGCTTATTGTCTTATTCTAGTCGGTAGTCTTCACTTCAAACACGCCGGGAAGAATGTTCTTGTCCCCCAACCCTCAGACGACCCGTCTGATCCGCTGAACTGGAGTTTGACGTGGAAGATGCTCAGCATGCTCGGCATGGTGATCACTGCATTTTCATGGACTGTTGGTCCGCTTGCCATCTCCTCACAAGTACCGTACTACATGGCCGAGTGGAACAGGTCGCTCCCGGACACGATCCAATTTGTGAGTCAGCGCCAGGTGGTTGTTGAACCTACGTTAGCCTACCACCACTAACTTGCCACTCCCAGGTCGGTGTCAGCATCCTCGTTCTGGGCTTTTCCAACATCATCTGGGTGCCGATAGGCCGTGCTTACGGACGTCGACCAATGGCATTCCTTGCAAACGTCCTCAATGTCGCCTCGATGATCTGGAGAGCAGAAGCAAAGTCCTATGGCTCGTTCATGGGCGCGTGCGTTCTGACCGGGATTGCTTGCGGCCCATCAGAGACCCTGCCTGGCATGGTATGACTCCCAGGCTTCTGACATCCTGGAACAAATCGCTGACCTGTGCTCTAGTTGGTCGCGGACGTCATGTATCTTCACCAGCGCGGCGTCTACATGAGCTTGTATCTTTGGTCCGCGTGGAGCGGGACTTTGGTAAGAGGCATCTGTTGAAAGAGTTTATTTGAGATGCTGACTGACGCGTCTGTAGCTGGGGCCAGTGATTGCTGGAGTCATGTCAGACAAGTACGGGTGGAGAAGCTTCTGGTGGCTGTGCGTCGCGATTGCCGTCTTCGCTCTGATTTACCAGGTCCTTCTGATGCCCGAGACACGATGGGGTGACCGGCTCGTCGAGATCGCCCACGAATCCATCGGTGGAGCCATGGAGGACAACAGCAAGGACAGCAAAGGTGAAGCAAGACTCGAAGAAACCGCCCAGCAACAATTCGAGACGGCGAATGTGCACGAGATCGTCATAAAGCTGGCTGGGAAACCGAGCAAGTCGCAGTTCTCACTCTGGGGCAAACTCGACCGGTCCAGCGTCAAGTCAATCATCCCGGCACTTATCATGCCATTCCGTCTGTTCGCATACCCGATTGTCGTGTGGTCGAGCTTTACGTTTGCCTGGGCTTCGTCCATGCTTGTCATCATCAATGTGACCCAGTCCCAGGCTTTTGCAGGGCCGCCGTGGAACATGTCTGCCACCGACGTCGGGTACACCAACTTTGGCGCCATCGGGGGAGTCACGCTGTCCCTGTTCGTGGCGGGTCCATTGAGCGATTGTGTCTCGGCGTTACTGACACGACAGAACAAGGGTATCAGGGAGCCCGAGATGAGACTGGTGGCCCTCGCTCCCTTTGTCGTGAGCTGTCTGCTAGGCGGCGTATTGGTCGCAGTCGGCTACCAGCATCAATGGAGCTGGGAAGGCATTGTCATTGGTGGATATGCCTTGCTCGGGATATGCTTGCCAGCCTTGTCTGCGATTTCATTGACCTACGCGGTAAGTTCTCTCGACCCCCCATTCTCGATCACGACTCATACTGACGTTTGTCTCCGTGAATAGATCGATTCCTACAAGCCAGTCGCAGGGGAGATCCTCGTCGCCGCGACGATGGTCAAGAACCTGTGGGCCTACGGCATGACTAAGTACTTCAACACCTGGATTGCCCATGTCGGATACATCAAGCCCATCATGTTCGACACCACCCTGGCAGTCTTCATCATGTCGTTGGCGATCCCGCTTTTCTTCTTTGGTAAGAAGCTCAGGGGGTACACGAGGAATAGTCCAGCACATGTCGAGATCTGACCTGGTCCTGGAATGGCGTGAGGAGGCTTATCAAGATCTTGCGAGATGTGGTTAGGAGGACAGGGTGTCAAAAGGATTGTAAGCTCGCTTGAGGTTCAGCGCATATTCCGCTTGGACTTCTTATACAGGGACTTGTATACTCTCCTCGTCACTTGATCTCCATTTTCTGCGTTTTATTGCGCGTGAATCATGAGAGATGGAGCGTAAGCGCCATTTGAACGAATTTCTTGGTTCGTAATCCCAGGTGCCTCATTCCCAATCATGTAGGCGACTTACTTGTGACTGTCACCCACGATCGATGACAGGACTGTGGCATAGTCATATAAGGCCTTCTCTTTGTAAGATTGAGAAGCATGCTCGATATTAAACTGTGGTCAATATAGCTTTACAGGTACTTTGTCGCGCGTCTGATGTGAATAAACTTGATCGGTTTTATTTCTACCATGCTTAATCCACCGAGTGTATTTGTGCCTATGGGCTTCATCCACGGATGATATGTCTTATACGTAGCTTCCAGCCTCTCACCTAATTAAAGGCGATTCCGCCATCCACTAACAAGCTCTTCAAGTACACCGTGTCAGTTATACTCCGACGCTTTGGGAACGTGAATGACCTACCTGGCCAGTAACCCAGTCCGAGTCCGATCCAGCCAAAAAGCTGACACCATTGGCCACGTCATCGGGGACGGACACTCTTCCGAGCGTGGTGATGGCATGAGCGAAAGCTTCGATCTGGCTCTGGCCCTCCTTCTTGGGAGCGCCTACCTCGTCCAGCTTGTTTTCCATTACCTGTGCGTTTAGTGAGCGACGGCGTCTAGAAATATCAGCTCATGCCGGGAATACTCACGCTCCACATTGGAGTTCCGACCATCCCAGGGGCGTAGCAGTTGACCTGTAAGTAGGAATAAGCAGGCTGGCAGGTGGACGGGGTCCTACGAGGGTAGGTTGCGTTCTCACGTTGATAGTCCTCTCATGGCCTTTGGATAAGGCGCCTAGTTCAACTGCAAATGTCTATGGAGAATCAGATCCTCAGAGTGCCATCACGTGCTTCTTGAGATGACCACACACATACCTGCGTCAAGCCCCTGACAGCCCATTTCGAAGCAGTGTACGCAGACACGAACGAGAACCCCCGGAAAGCTGCGACACTGGTGGCGGCGATGAGCTTGCCCCCTTTGCCTTGCTCCACCATTTTCTTCCCAGCAACAACATAGCAGTTGAACACCCCGGAGATGTTGACATTGAGGATCCGCTGGACGTGTTCCTCGGTGAGATCGAAAATCGCATCGGCATGCGCGAGGCCGGCGTTGGCAACCATGACCTCGAGCGGGCCCAGCTGCTCAGTAGCCTTGTCGACGAGACTCTGGACCTCTGCACGGTGTGTCACGTCGGCGGCGATGCCGATAGCTGTACCCCCGGATTCCTTGATCTCCTTCACCACGGCATCGATCTGGTCCTGTTTGGCGGCGATGTCGTTGATCACGACGGGAAATCCATCACGCGAGAGACGGGCGGCGATAGCTTTTCCCAGCCCTTGGGACGAACCTGTCACGATTGCCACGCCTTTTGCCATTTCAATGTCTCTGGAAGATTGTGAAATCAGAATTGGTCCTGAGTTTGTGTATGAAGGCCAAACGTGCGTAATGATGATGAATGAGTGTGCAAAGGACTGTCAACTGCAATTCAGGTCAAAGCTGATGGTCATATCTTCAATGTGACCCGACATTGAAGCCGACCCTCTCTGCCGAAGTGTACGAGTATGGTTTACAACAGTCAAGGCCTCGTCGCCCTCGCGCCAATGTGGGGTTGAGGACAGGACATTTCGGAGGCCGTCGACCGAGATTCCGAATCCGCCCACAGCGAGCGAGCGCGGGAGGGCCGTCCACAAACCTAATTAGACTGGGAGGTGACCTGTGTCAGGAATTCGGCCAGTTTGTTTGAGAAGACGGTTGAGTGTCGGAGAGTCTGGAGTGCAGCATCCCTCCAGTCTGGACGGAAGGCTGAAGTCGCCGCCAAAGGGAGACGCAACCCAGTCCCTTGTTTGCTGCAGACACCCCCCTATGTCGGCACTCTTCCGCGGTTCTCGTCTGATTTGACAGCCTTGCTCAATGACCCGCTCAACTCGCCAGGCCGACTCGGGTTAGGCGAGGGTGATGCGGGGTACCCCACCAAAGGTCGCCTGGAAACGTTGGCCAGGCACCAACTAAGTAGGCTTAGTCCCGACTTTGATGCCTCAATGGCCTGGAGGAGGTCCCTGGGTACCTATCATTGGGCACGGTCGGCTCTCCACCTTTTCAGGGCACCACAGTGGGCACTGGGCTCGTCCTGCCGTTTGGACTTGCCGCGACCTCTCCCACTCTGTCATCACGGATTGTATCTTTGCTCTTGTTTGATCCTCGTGCGTTGACTTGCTCCGCCGCTACTCTGTCTGAGAAACCTCTCTTTATCTACTCTGTCGATGGTGATGGCAGACCACTCGAGCCGGGAGAGCTCGCAGCTCGAAGAACATATTCCTCGGGCGACGGAAGTCTCGAGGACTTCCAGTCGTAGAGTGCGATCTCAGCGTCCAAGGTACACTGGGAGAGCCTGGTAAATTAACTTATCGACCTGTGGCTCGAGTATTAATATGCTGAATTGCAATCCAGCCAGGAATGCAAACGACGAAAAGTCAAGTGTAATGGAGGAAGCCCGTGCCACCATTGCGGTCGCTATGATATACCCTGCCTGTACCCGGCGAAGAAGACGACCGAGCAGAATCGACGCTCCTCGTATGTATCCCCTGTCTGCGGGAGACATTTCTCTGACGGATGCAGAGATATGGACCTGATGAAACAGAAGCTGGACATTCTGCAACAGCAGGTCGCCCTCTTGATCAATCGAGACAGCGTCTCCGCACGTCTGGCGAAAGATCAGGCTACTTTATCTGCTTTGGTGCCTTCGCCGCAGTCGCTTTCTGAGTTTCGTGTTTGCTCCCTCTCACCAGGTGCGCCATTTTCTACGGACAGATCGCCACGGCAGCAAGAGAATCTACCGCATGATGGCTCGATCACCTCAGAATCGCCACACAGAACCGTGGCAAGACCCCTCCCAGCGGTTGACATGAGAGACGACGTTTCCGTTTCCCATTCGAATGGCTCCGTAAAGCCATCATCGACTCCGCTGGGTAAACTCGCCGTGGCCTGCCACCCGCTTCTTTCCATCTCCCAGGTAGAGGCCATGCGTCTCATCGATATATACGAAGAGGAGTGCGGATCGGTGTACCCTTTGATTGATGTCGGCGAGCTTCGGCAGTTTGCTGCACGTTTCTACGACGATGTCATTGCTTCGCATCGGCCTGCAACATGGCGCACTTTCCAACTCGGCCAGCTCTCCAAAAAGTCTTTCCACACCCTCGAGATCGTTCTGGCCATCGGTCTGGTTGTTGAAGGCCGTGGCTCGACTCCTCTGAGTTCCGCCTTGATGGACGAGCTGGAGGCTGAGATCGACCATCGCCCATCCGGAGTTTCAGCTGATCTGACGTTTACGGAGATTTTAACCCTCATGGTACTTGCTCATTCTGACACGTCGGGACATCACTAATCAATCGTCAGAGCCTCTACCAGTTCTATCGGGACGAGGAAATCCTTGCGTGGCGAACGATTGGTCTCGCCGTCAGGCTTGCTCTGGAACTCGGTCTGCATCTCCGCGATCCACCGCTCGCGACGTTGCAAATCACGCAGGAACGAGAACGCGCAAATCGGGTCTTCTGGTGTATCTACTGCCTAGACAGACGCTGGAGCTTTGGAACGGGACTTCCATTTGGAATCCAAGAGGATGATATCGATCCTAATCTTCCGGAGCCGGTGAGCTGATCTGCTTCGAGTGCATTCGGCGGCCGCTGACCATCCGATCACAGAACGATTCACATCCATATCTCCTCACCAGCATGATCGCGTATTCCAAGATTGGATCGAAGATAGTGAAACCATCGTCAGGCGCCGACCACCTTCAGCAGCTCGGGAGGAGGGAAACGGGGGCTTTCCTCACCTACCAGGTGCAACAATGGTACTCCTCTCTCGACCCGGAGCTTCGCATAGATGTCGACCACGATCTTGTGCTCGAGAGTCTCTCGCCTTCACGCAATAGACTCCGAATCCTGAACTATCTACGAAACAATCAGCTGCGCATGTTGATCCACAGAAAATCGCTTCTGGCCACTGCATCCATCCTCGCGGATCTTAGGGCAGCAAGGGAAGCTGTTGGGTATGCCAAAAATACCATCATATTGCTGGACAAGCTGCGCCAAAGCTCCGACATCTACAGCTCCCATGCCGTCTGCTTCAACTACTTCCTCTACTCCGCCCTTACCGTCATATTGCTTGCTGCCTACCACGCGAAGGCGCAGTTCCACGAGGACTGTCGCGAGGAATTCCACATAGCGCTGAAAATGATCCAAGGGTTTTCGGCAAAGTCGTCCGTAGCCAGAAAGCTGTGGAAGATCATCAAACACCTCAAGGTGATCGGGCCTGAGTCTGGTATTCTCCCCTACATGGAAGCACAGCAGGATAGCCTGACACAGGAGCGGCATTCCGATCTCAAGGCAAATCAGCACGCCGGATTCGGGAGTCAGTCCTTCGGCGAGAACATGGCGCATTCCGCCCAATCGTCGACGAAAGCACATGAGATGAACGGGTTACGAGGCTCTATCGGATATGGGGAAGCCAACTTCAACCCCTGCGACTACGCTGTGAACGGGAGTTTGCTGAGTTCGGAACTATCTGATCTCTTTCAGTCCATCGATCCCACGAGATTCGAGCCGATGGAATCCCAACTATCGTTCCAGCCCTCGCCATTTCAGATGGCCCCAAAGCTTTTGAGCACCTACTTTGATTGACCTGCCCACGAACAGGATTTCAAATTTAACTCAAGATTCGTCCGGCGAAAAACTCGTCTTCAGCCAAAGATGGGTGTTCTCGTTAGATGCTCTCTTTGTTTACGATAGATCAACCAATTGTAACTCTGCTTAGTTTCTTTGCGTGTTTTCTTGTGATCGAGGGTTGTGACTGTCAGGACAGACTTCGTCAGAATCTCAGGGTATAATTATTCGTTGCCATCGGTATTGTTTTCTTAAGCTAGAGCAATCAACAGCCTGCACCCTGACCGATAAGTGGAGTTCAAGCAAAAGGGTGAAGCGATATATCGTTAGAACAAGCCTACTGATCGATCTGCAGGCGCTCATGTTGATGGTTCTGCACAATAGATGCGGAGCTGTTGATGACCCCGGAGCCACCATTTGCGAAGAGTCTCACCTTCACATTGATGGGCGTACCTCATGTCCAAGCAGGCTGTATTCCAATGGTCCAGAAAGGGTGTGAACATCCTCAACTTGCCATTGATCTCGAACTTTGTCAACTATGCAATTGGTGCCGCTGCCAGCATGTATGTCCCATCGCCTGAGTGTCCTTGGTCATGTCGTCGCCTTGCAGCATTCTCTCTCTGCGGACCACCACCCGTGGAAGCACGAAGGAGACGAGAGTTGAAATCGCACGACACGATCCGATGTCGACTGCGCAAGTCATCCAAGTTCCCGCACCGTTAGAGGCGGAAAGCAAAGTAAGGCAAGGTACTGTACATTGACCCTAGAATCTACAGCGGACGCCGAGGTACCGACCGGCCCGACACAACGACCCCCTGCGGAATGTGCCCCGCGACTCACCCCGTGGTCACCTCTTGTCCGCCCTGGCGCGATCCTCCCACTGCACCATTGCCTGTTCGCTCGGCTCCGAGTTTCCGAGATACAAGAAGCCAAGGCGTGAGCGGCGACGGAAAGCGTCCTCGTGCAAAGAGACCCTTATACTATGCAGGCGGATTCTGAGCGGAGTCCAATGTCGAAACCTTTTACGAGATTGGGCATCCTCAGACACAGTTCGATCCATCGTATAAAAGTTGAAACCCCAAAGATCGTAAGTTCTCCGTATCAAAGGGGGGTTTTTCTTCTTGTCGACCGTCAAGTCCGTGATAAATCGATATAACCACAAGATGCACGACACTCCCTACTATGATGCGATCGTCGTTGGCGCCGGCTTCGGGGGGATTTACCAACTCTACTCCCTCTTGAAGCTCGGCCTCTCTGTGAGAGTCCTCGAAAAGGGAGACGACGTTGGAGGAACATGGTTCTGGAACCGATACCCGGGCGCCATGAGCGACACGCAATCCTTTCTGTACCGCTACTCATGGGACAAAGAAGACCTTAGCACCTACCCCTGGGCGGACAACTACCTGGACGCCAAGGACATCCTCGCGTATCTAAACCACGTTGTCAAGCGCCATAATCTGCGCGAACACATGCAATTCGGGCTCGAGGTCTTGTCAGCCAAGTGGCAGGAAGCCGACGGCATGTGGCTCGTGGGGACGCAGTCGGGGCCGTACCGGGCGCGGTACCTGGTCATGTCGATCGGGTTGCTAAGTGAAGTGAATTGGCCCGCGATCCCCGGGCGTGAGACGTTTCGAGGACAGATGTATCATACGGCGAGATGGCCCGAGCATTACGATTTCGCGCGCAAGAGAGTCGGCGTCATTGGGAACGGGTCCACGGGTGTTCAGCTGATTACGAAGCTGGGCAAGGAGGAGCAGGTCAAGAGCCTCATCTGCTTCCAGCGGCATCCCCAGTACTCGGTCCCAGCGGGCAGGCGGGCGGTGACGAAAGAGGAGCGGGAACTTATCAACAGCACCTACGACGACATATGGGCGCGAGCGAGGCTGTCGTTCGGCGGGATGGGCGTGGAAGAGAGCAAGACTCCCGCCATGAGCGTTACCCCGGAGGAGCGAGAGCGCGTCTACCAGGCGGCATGGGACGAGGGCGGCGGGATTCGGTTCTTCCTGGGAACTTTCAGCGACATCACCGTCAACGAACAGGCCAACCAGACCGCATGCGACTTCATCAAGCGGAAAATTGGCCAGATCGTCAAGGATCCTGCGAAGAGGCAGAAGCTGCTGCCGACGGAGCTGTACATTCGCCGCCCGCTGTGCGACACGGGTTATTACGAGCAATTCAACCGCGACAACGTGGACATTGTCGACATCGGTGATAATCCCATTGCAGAATTCGTCAGCGGTGGTATACGTTTGAGCAATGGAACCATTCACGAACTCGATGTGATCATCTGCGCGACCGGCTTCAACGCATTCGACGGCGCATATCGGAAAATCCACATCCAAGGCCGCGACGGCCTTCTTCTCAACGACCACTGGTCCAAAGGCGCAACCAGCAACATGGGCGTCTCGGTATCGAATTTCCCCAACCTCCTCATGATCCTCGGTCCTCAGTCTCCCTTAGGCAACGTGCCGCCGATGATCGAAGCCCACGTCGATTTCATCACTGCTGCTATAGCACGCGCTGAGGACCATCGCAGGCAGAAGGCCGACCCGTCAAGCTCGCCGATCACGATCGAGACGACCACGCAGGCCGAGGTCGAGTGGGGCCGGCTCTGTGCTGAGATCAGCGACAAGACGCTGTTCAAGAAGTCCCCGTCGTACTTTTACGGCGCCAATGTCGAGGGCAAGGTGCGCTCCGTGTTGATCTTTCTGGGTGGGTTGGGCCCGTTTGTGCAGAAGCTGAGGGAGTCCAGGGAGGGCGGTTTTGCTGGATTTCATGCGTTTTGACACAAACCTCTCTCGACCTGAGGCTTCTGGGTGTAGTGGAGAATGCTGGATCAAGCAGTCTTGTGTAGGGTACCCGGAAAGGAACCTATATTACCATCTTCGGTGGGTAGCAAGCCTTGCCGAGCATGGTCGATATACACACTGGGTTCTCGGGTCATCAAGTCATGTAGCCAGGCTAGGTCTGTCTCAGGAGAGTGTAATCACAGAACACTGGAGGAATAGTTGGTAAGTTGGTAAATCTGTCATTTGCCGCACCAGGCACAGAGGATGGGGAAGGATGCTCCAGACAGCCTAGAGAAGTCGAATACGTATAACCCTGTAGGTGACGAGGAACAAGGAGTCGGCAACGAGTCACACGAGGACGACGCTTTCCATTCTCGTACTCTCGTTGGAAGCAATGGCAGGAACGAGTGCAGTGACGGTGGTGTAGGTTCAGATGCCCTAGTGTCGACTCAACACCCCTACCATACCTCCTTGACCAGGCCGTGTCAACCTGCGTCTTCTTTGCACTTCCCTCTCAAACGAGAAGGTGAAGAAAGCCAGGACGATTGCATATTAGGTCAAGGGTCCCGAGATGATCGATCGCGTAGGACGACGCGGTCGTGACAAATGATGAGACGACATCTGCACCAAAGGTGACATCCTCCGGCAGTATTTGCAAGAAATTGTTTGCAGCAACACCTGCAAGAGGTACAAGAGCATGCGGCTATCCGTCATCCAGTTGAGATATGTACCCCTTATGCTCGCTAAATGCAAGTTGGTAGCTTCGCATGCTGAGTTTCCTCCCAGGAAGCTGATGGTTCCTGTATCGAGGGACGGGAACACCTGAAGTCTCACGGAGCCGGTGACCAAGGGACAAACAAGTGAGCAGGTGCTGGCAGCGCAGGGTGGTCCACGCTGAAGAACTCCAGCCCCTTTGAAATCGCGTTCGGCAAGGCCTTCCAATTTCGTTCTTTGTTTACAGGCTAGTCCTTGCTCTGAAATTTTCTCCCGCTTCCCCAGGCTCCTTTGCCCACGAGATCCTTGTCATTGAAAAATCCAGGAGAGTTCGGTGATGGTGGAGGTTGTGGCCTAGAATGGTGAGTTAGACCCAAGTTTGCAAGAACGCGTCCTCACCTTCTGTCAGGTTCTGAGTAGCTGGCGATCCGACGGGCAACGGACACATCCACCGTCAAAACCAAAGAAGAAGATCACAGTCTTCATTTGGTCGTGCGCAAGTTTCTCCCGGAACTGAGGCACGCCAGACGCTGACCTCGCTGCTCCAGTGCCGCTGTGCGCACACACCGATCAATATCAAGACCGCCGCCTGCCCAAGCTGCTCCCACACGCGTTGTGCGCGATGCGTGACAGAGAAGCTGGCCCGATGACAAACGCAAGAAGCCAGCAAGCAGGACGTTATACACGGCATTGTCGGTCTCAATTTGACTTTAGTCTGGAAGTGTTGAGCGTTGCCGGCATTTCCAATTGCGGACACGCATCCGCCTCTCAATCCAAAGTCGGGCCCACCATGGAAAAGCGAACCAAGACTTCTATTTGGGGCAAATCGCACCTTCCACGTGTCGAAGCTCTCCATCAATTTTTGACGCCTGAACCGCCCCAAACGCCCGAAACAGTGATGCGGCCAACATATGTGGTCGGCGGTGATTGGCTGGGCGCCTCGTCGGCGATGGTCGCCTTTTGCTGCTCACGGCGCAGTACTCCCAGTTCAATGTTGGACACGTTACAGCAGACGGGCACGCTGTCGTGGCTCCTGGGGTTCATGTGTAGGCAGGAGCAGAGAAACAGGGCGTCTGTATCGGGCAGCGAAAAGTCGGGACGTTGGTCTGTGTAACAGTACGCACATATTGTACATATGGACTCGAAAACCTAGATCTTCGGTAGATGATCTGCATTGTCACCGCGATCGTCACAGTTCTTCTATCCTATCCCGGCCAGCTCTCATAACCGAGCGCATGCTTGGGCAACACCAAGCCTCATGGCAAGGCCCAGGCGTAGAGATCGAAAGAAATGGAGTTTGGACTTCCAAGAATACAGGAAATTTGCCGAAACCGAGAATACGCCTTGGATTGAACCACGAGAAGACATTTTCAAGGACGAATGTATCGAGCCTGACGAGGAGGAAAGTGATGCCAGCAAATTCATGCACGGGCCTGACGAAGGGGACGTCTGTACGCCCGGAGTCGACCGGGTGGAGTCCTTCTGCGCCGGCGGAACCGTGGATTTCCTGAAATCAGAGCGGTGGAATCACGAAGAACAAGAAAAGTCATCGCTGGCTTTGCTCGAGGAGAAGACTCTTGAAGAGGGTAACGTGCGTCCAATCAGAAAACATAAACCCTTGTCGGCACAGGGGCTTTACCATGAGCTGAGGAAACCAGTAAGTTGCTCCCGTCACCCGTCCGGCTCGAGGAAATGGATTGCATCTGATATGGCATCTCCACACCAGCGTTTTCACGTCGGCGGGCCGCATCTCCCTGCAAAGCGCAGCAGCTCAAGCGGCCCTGCCGGTCCAAGTCGCGAGGACCCTACCAAAGTCGGAACTTCAGTCCGGACCGGGGCAGACCAGGATCTGGATAAGCTCGAGCCAGATGTAGATTGCCGACTGATGTGCGATCTCGCCGAGTTCCGTCAACAGAACTTGCCCTATGATGCTAACAGGCAAGTAGATTCATGCTTGATCCCGACCGTTGGAGCTACTTGGCACTCATTGGGACTGCATCACCACTCCAGGTCCCCGCCATGCGCGGGCTTCTTTCCCGCTACCTGAAATTTGAGCCATTCTTTGGGGTGAGGATTCCAGTAAGCATCTCACGTCTTGAGAGACGTCTCTCACTGTCGGCCGTCGGGGATCTGATACGGGTGTTCAACAGCCAAATGGATATAAAACATTTGAACTAGCTTTCCACCTGCCGTATTTTGTGTGGAGGAGGTCCGGGTCTCGACTGGAAGATCCTCGGTCCCTAAGAAAATGTGACGACCTTTCATTCTTCGATTACGAGGGTAGGAAGCCGTCCGGCTTCCTTTATGAAGCGAAAGCATCATGCGTCATTACAGGGACAGATGAGCGGACATGGTGCGGCTATTGTTTCATCGAGACTTATTTCGACTCGGCCAAGGATGCGAAGGAAACGGCAGTCCAATACTGGGAGGACAGCCAGCTCAGTGAAGGAATGTATGCTGATCCTTTCACGTATGGCACAACCGACACAGACGTTCAAATCCAGGATCCTAGAGTATATTTTCTGGTAGTCCTGGCCTCTCGAATCAAACGTGTTGAACGCGAATGGTCAAAGCTGGTCGAAATGCTGGAGGAAAGCATCAATGAATCCCCAAAGGTTCGTTCTAGTCTCCTTTTACAATTTTATACCATGAGGCCATATGCCCCTTTCCCTGTGCCTGTCTTGGGTCAAGTTCAGGAAGAAGCAATCTTCACGAAATACAGGGCTCGCGGTAAGAGGTATTGTGGCCACCTGCAATCTCAACATGCTCCGAATGCCTGTCATCAGCGGCGGTCGTCATATGCTGACTTCTTCGAAAAGCACTACAAACGGCCGTGGCTGCTTTGGAATCCGCACCCAACACGCAAAGAAGCCAGAGAAGACAGAGAGAAAAGACATCAGATGTACAACTGGATTACCAAGGCCGATGAACTCTCCAGAAAACTGTTAAGGATCCTATCTGAAACCGTCAGGTCGTGGAAGCAGTTTTGGGCTCAAAACGGAGCCACCTTCCGGGACCTCCCAGCTGATGGTGACGACTGGATCGATGAGATCAATGAGACCTTCCAGGAAATCAGCACGTTGCAAGGGAAGGTGCAATCCTTGAAGCAAGAGTGTGAAAAACGTGAGAAGAGCGTAAGTTCAAACAGTCGAAATGACGCTGGATGTTTCCCTTTTTCCATCACTCTCCTGACGGCCCATCTGTGATGCAGTTTCAGTCACTCCTTGATTATGAGAGTAGAAAAGAGGGGAATGACTTGTACCAGTTAGCCCAGCAGAATAAGACATTCCAACTGATGATGATGGTGAGTTTGAATCTAACCCGGAACACAACGAAACACTAACCCCGCTCGTCGTCCCACAGCTCGGGTTCCCTCTGGTCCTGTCATCGGGAGTCTTCTCCATGAATGAGAGCGCTTCCATTGTGCCGCTTACTCCTAGATCATTTGTAATCCTGGTTCTATGCATCGGGGCGGTCGGAATTTTCGTCTATCTTTATCAATTTTATTCATGCTCCGAAATCATCGCGGAAGCCGTGAAAAAGGCATTGTTGGGAGCGAAGATGGAAGTGCTGCATCCTAAGACGCTCTCTCCCGAGAACGAGCTAGCTGATGATATTGAAATGAAGAGAGTTCGGACCGACGTGGAGGACAGAGCGGCTCTGGCATCTCCAGTGTCATCGATAAAATCCGCAGGAAGAGCCCGGCCGAATGTGGAAGACGGTGACAGCCCAGGCCGATTGCCAGGCGCCCGCGGCGCTGCGTTGCAATCAACTTGGCCCATGACGGAAGGAAACGGGTAACCTCTCTTTGTTGCTAGTCGCTTTCTGCGTGGCTTCGGAGAGATGCTGTCGCTCTCGCCCCGTACAGAGAAAGCGTTCCAGGCCAGAAGTCACCAAACTCGCAGGAGACAAATACCCAGACCCTCTTTGTCTCAGAGAAAGAGTGGTCGTGCAGTATCCCGTAAGGGAGTGCTAAGAGCGAAGCCCATTTTTGTACGTCGATGTGGGGACAATTCATGGCCCTCCAAGAGAGAGGGCATGTGGACGGGGGAAGAAGCCCGAAGGGCAATGGCGGCTCGCTTCCAAGTCTCTGAGATCGAAGGCTCTGTTCGACCGTCGACGCAGGATCCTTGTCTGGCGCGAGAGCAGAGATCCATTTTCGAAGGGACGCGGAGGGTTCTATGCGGGTGAGGTGAGTGAAGGTGAATAGGAAGGTGAGTGAGAGTTGAGCGGTGATTTAAAAGCGGCGCAAGTCGAGTGGGTGCCGCGGTGAGCTCGGCATGAGTTTACCATTCTGTACCTTGAGCTGCCAAGGTGTGGTACATCTGCCCGCGGCTCACAGACAGGGTGATGCCGCCCCTCCGCCTTTGCTCACCCGAGCTGTTTGGTTGCGTGAGGTATTTGAAGAGTTGTGGAACTGTTCTGGCTCGTGAAACGCGAGAATGAGCTTCATCGAGACATCCTCGCCTTTTCCATCTCACACGATCGCCGATCAGTGAGGATTTATGGGCATTATCCTGTGATTGAGGGCAAAAAGGCGACACTCCACCGCCATTCTCTTCGTACTTTCGACTTTGCTGGGTTGGATGGTAAAGAGCAATGGACGACCGACAAATTCACCAAAAGCGTCTACGATACGTGGATGCCTGCTCACTTCAAAGGGCTTTGCTCGGCAATCGATGCCATACCATACGATATACACTTTGAACTCTCGGAAGAATCCGATCTCCAACTTCACCTCATCATCTGGGCTTTCATAAAGCCTGGAAAGCCATCACCTCTCGGTCTCAGGAGATACGGGTGACGACGAATTGAAGCTCCTCGATTCTCAATCGGTGACACCAGAGACTTCTGTGTCAGCCAAGTCAACGGACTGGTGTCATTCAAAGAACCAAAACAGAGATGGGACTTGACACGCAGGCGACACATGCGCCGCGTCCGAAATCAATGTTCGGAGTATACTCCTGGCGCTGCTGAATCCTTTGACAGAGGCTCAAACATCCCTTCCATCATCGTGTCTGCCGCTTTATATAGCCAGCCCGTAACCGTACGCAAACGAGTGTGACTAGCATAGTCTTGGCCAAAATATCACATAGCCATCAAGAGATAAACATTTGCTTGTTCTGTTCTGCCCATTCCTCAAACGTAGTTCCTTTCTTACCAGTGTATTTCTCGACACTTAACAGCTGCTCAGTGCCAACTGGATAGCCGCAAACCAGACTGCGTGCAGGGTCTACAGTCCCTGATTGCTTGATCATGTATTCCGCGAGAGGAGCAGGCCAATGACGCTCTTCTGTAAATTTCTTGTATGCTTCCTCTCTTCCCATCGTTTCAATGGCAGGACTCTTGCCCAAGACTTTTGCGAGTGTCTTGACGCAGTCTGCCTGGGAAATCAATTGTGGCCCGTACAGATACATGGCCGTGTTTTCGTCCAGCGGTCCTTTCACCAGAACCGTGCCACAGGCTCTCCCAATGTCCTCTGGAGCAATGGCATCAACTGTAGCATCTGGTGCAAAAATCTTGACCAACCCACTCTCGAATCCTGCCTTGTACTGAAGTGTGTTGCTGGCAAATGAACCTGGTCTAGCTGCGATGTATCCGCCTGGGCCAAATACTTCTTTCAAACTGATCTCGACTTGAGCGTGTAGGTAGGGTATGACTTCACTAGGTTCCACGTCCTCTGGTTCACCTTGGATGGTGAAGCTGCTGAGCAAGACCACCAGGTCGATACCGGCAGACTTGAGTGCCTGAATGGTAGACTTCATGTTGTCGGAAGAGCGGTGGGCGACGTAAATAAAAGCACGGGTTGCTTGGGTGCTAGATACAACATCGTGGACAGTGTCGGGGCTGTAGAGATCGGCTTGGACTCTCTCGAAACTGCCGTCTTTCACCTTTGCCTCGTCGAGGCCTGGGATAGGCTTTTTGGGGTCCCGCATTGCCAGGACCACCTTTGCTTCAAGGTCGTGGGCAGCCCGTGCGGTGGCCGACCCAACCGCTCCAGATGGTCCAAATACTATAACCTTTAGAGCAGCCATGTTGAAATTCAGGTGGAACAGTACTAGTCCGGTGTTGTACTCGAGAGCCTAGTGGGAGATTTTTCAAGGAGCCACTGTCAAGAAGGAATGTTGAAAAGACAGACTGAGAAGCAAATTGCCGCCACTTGTATAGTTTCTGTGTACTTAATACTCGGGACCGGGAACAATAATTCAGTCAGCACCATCCCTCAAGCATGCAATAGGAGGTAGACGTGCCGCGAAGAATAAACAAACTTTCGTACTACTTGTTCACTTGCGTCGCGGAGAGTACATTGATGCCTATTTCCGGACTGGATGTGCATCGGCAATCAAGGATGTATTCAGCCTCAGGATCCACACTACTAGACATAAAGGTCAACTGAGGTCTTCAAGAAAGAATTCATATCAAGGGTGTGCGGGAGGTGATTGGACTCCAGAGATGTTTAAATCTGGCTATTCCTAAAGCGGGAAACAATCTCAATCACGCTAAGCAACGTCCTCGAGAAGAACTTCATCCTTTTAGAAGAATCTGCATATTTCACGTCGTTCTTGAATGTTCCCTCAAGGCTGAGTCATGTATCCCTCTCTTTTGGTGAACAGTGAACAGAGCCTGCCCGTTTTGAAAGTCCGAATGATTCCGCAACGATGGTCTCGTCAGGGTGTCAAGTGAAGCTTTGACACCGCATTCACAATTTCCTGACTCGCCTGGTAGCAACATGGCTAATACGGATAACTCGGGTAAGTTCGTCCGAGGTTCTTTCATTTCCCAGGCGGTCGATTTGACCTTTTCGCTCGTCAATCAGCGGCAGGAATGCCATTCGTCATCTCCACCAGCATGAACAAAGCGGATCCTGAAATGCGTAAGCTGATCAGGAGGCATTGCATGCTGGGGAAAAATCGCGGAAGAGTCTTGCATAGTAGGCGGACGCCCAAGACGGTTGTTCCAGTCGCAGAGCCAGTCCAACAACTGCTAGACCTGGAGGTCGCTTCCGCAGTCCCCAATAAGCTTGGTTCAGAGTTATCTTTGTTACGGTTTGCCGATTCAGTAGAGCCCTCGACGCTATGGGAAGTCTTGAAATGTAAGTGACCTCACTCTAAGATATAGTATTATGTGTTGAGAAACTAACGATGCTGACCTTTGCAGTCACCTCCACTTCGAAACAGATTTTCTTCCCCTTGGAGAGATGCTTTGATTTCAACGTACAAGACCGATCGATGTTCGATCCGTTGACATTCGATCCGGCCTACCTTAACGCCGTAATATTTGGAGCGCAAACATACTTGGATTTGGCTTCGGGTCGCTCCAGTAGACGGTCGTCAGTGCAGATGTTGAAGACAATCCAGCTCCTTCGCAATAGACTTTCGATTTCGGATGGAAACGAACAGACATCCGTTTCGAATCCCACAATACTGATCGTCTTGACTCTGGCACACGTTGCACATTTGAGTGGCGATCATATTACCGCTGAGCAACACTTGGAAGGTCTTTGCAAGATTATCAACCTGCGAGGAGGCATTGCTGCTTTCCAAAATACTCCTAAACTTCTCACCGAGTTATTAAGGTTAGCAGGAGTCCTGACCTGAATTCACTTGTCTATTTGGGATTGTAATAAGTACCTGGGGCATATGGCTGATCTTACATATTCAGATGTGACATCAGCATTGCAATCCACAAAGGAACAAAACCGGTCTTCGACTTCAACCAGCCTTTACAATCTATCATATATCCACCACAGACTGAGTCATCTTCTCCAGCCACTCTTTGTCTAGATCACAAGCATCGATACACAAATGATATAACAGACGAGAAATTGGCCGAATTATGGGACACTCTGAGCGACTTCTGTTGTCTAGTGAACTCAGCGGCGGACAAGAATATCAAGCTCAGCGACCGAATCCTCCTAAACACCATGGGCTCAGTGATGTACGCACTTCTCAGAATGGACTTTTCAACCGACCCGATCAACGAAGCGATTCGTCTTGGTTTGCTTGCCTTCTGTTCACATTCTTTCTTAGAGCGACGGGGAATTCGCCTTCCGAATGGCTACCTCCATGAGAACTACTACAGGACTTGCTTTGAGGACGTCAACACTCAGCCGCGAGACGCTTCTCAGGTTTCGCTGTGGTTTCTCATGATTGGGAAAATTTCCATTTTCACCTCTGATACAGATGACTCCGCATGGATCAAATCCAGGCTAAGAGAGAAGGTTGGCTTGAACAAGGATTGCTCGTGGCCACAGCTACGACTTATTCTCAAGTCATTTCTTTGGATCGACATACTACATGACGCACCTGGGAAAACAATTTTCGAATCTGTTTCCTAAATCGATGGAATTGGATTGTACGAACTATATCTCATACAATGAGATTATTATTGAGATTCGAATGGGAGCCATCAGCCATGAATCTCTCCTGCACTCAGTAACGGAGGATGGAGTTATTTGGAAGATCTAATTCGAGCTTTGCTAGGCATTGATTAAACCTACAATCTTCCCCATTACTATAGACAGTCTTGTGAATTGGACCAAATTTACATTGAAATCAGGTATTGTGCTGAATCCGAAGCCGTGCTCATATTCTGTCTTGAGAACAACATCATTCTCTGCCGACTACCAACGCTCGAAATATCCGGTCCGGCTGGTCTAAAACAGGACTTTATTCATCCCTTTAATCCTGCTTGAGTTCTCGATCACATCCAAGAGCGAAAGTAAAGACCCGGTCCCTGGGACCCAAAATGGAGTCCATCGAATTGTCGCTAATGATGGAGCCATCGTTGAGGAGGCGGACCAGCGGACTGCAGTAGAAATGAGACTGTCGCGGCGTGGCTGAGCCGAGCCGAGGCGTGAGTCGACGTGTGAGCGAGAGGTGAGAAGAGGATGAGTCAGAGTGAGTTGCGAGGAGTCCGTTCTTCCACAAATCTTTGCTCCTTTTCGCTTGCGAGATTCTTAAGCCCAGAACACGTCAACACATTCCTTGACCATGAGGCTCCAATCGACCAGAAGTCCCAGCATAACTACAGTGAACGCGCAAAATGCCACAAATTGCGCTGTAGAGCCTGTACCTACTGTCTTATGGCGCCTCTTCTTGTTGCTTTTTTCTGAATGGCTGTGGTTGTTGATGCACCGGCCAGTCATAATTGCCACAATACTGCCAAGTCTTGTGTAACGAGGATGGCGGTGTACAAGACGCGCGCATGCAGCGTGGTGTTTGTGTCTTTGTTGACGTTGTTTTCAACCAACTCCCTCTCCACCCCCCCCACCCGCCCTCCCCCCAAACCAAGACTCGCGTAAGACATCTACTCCGGTTCAAATCAGCCCAGGCGGACACCCGATTGTTTGGAATGAGAAGCAGTTTCTCCTCTTCAATTACGGTACGTAGGACAGACATGGGAAGCAAGGTACCAATGCTGAAAATCACAGCGAAGCGAGTCCCAGACGGGCATACTCCAAGAATGGTCCCATTGATCCCCATCGTGATTCTCGGTGCCGGCGTAGGCTTCGGTATATACAGTTTTTTCTCCGAGGGGAGCTCGGAGAGAAGGGAAGAGTGCGGTGCATGTATCATCTGGGAAAGAAACAAACTTCGTGGCCTGGTAACGAGGGAGCAACATGAGTTCTGGTGCCCCTATTATCCCGAGAACCGGCGGCGCCGTTGGTAACGCCTGGGAGTCGGCAGGAGAACCCGCAAGCATGCCAACTTTGCGTCAGAGGAGAAATGCTGGACATTGTCTCGATGCCTGGAGCCAAGAAGTGAACTTCCACCGCGGAGGGAGTGCGAACAAGCCCGAAGCAGGAGAGAGCAGATAGTGCTCTGGTAATCCAAGAGTCATGGTACTGATCAAGTATGATATCATTAACTCTAGTTCTGATCTATTCGGGACTCGTATCATATAGGAAAATGCCCGAGTCCCCAGTAGATTCCATCATTCTGGGCCGGGGCCGTTCCTGCTGCTGGCGTAGACATTGGTGACGCATGTTCAGCAGGTTTACTTCCAGACCTTCTTGTAGTTGTAGCAGTGCTGGGAATTTGTACAGCCGCGGGTGGTGTCGGCGCTATCATCGTCGCTTGGCCAAACCCTACTTCTTGGGCTCTGCTGAGTAAGTGCTTAAGAGAGGCGACCACGAGCTTCACTTCTCGGGATGAATCGGAATCATTGGACTGGAGCCACACGACATACGCACTGCTCAATGCGTTGAAGACTCGGTCGCGCGTTTGGTTGTTGCCAGTATTGCCAGCATCCACCGAAGCCGGTGTACCATTACTGCACCGTGCTAAGTCGGCAAGGGATATCTCTTCCGCGATCTCTTCACAGAGGACGGCTGTTGCGAAAAGGAAATCCTGGACGAGAAGGACCAAGAACTTCCAGCCGTGACGGCATAATTGACCACCGACTTGAGTCTCCAGATATAAGACCCATTGATGTTGCAAGATGGCTAGAGCTGCTTCAATAGCAACCCTGCGTGAATAGGTGAATTGTTGGTACTTTCGTCCTGGAGACATGTACTTGCGATGCAAGACGATCTGAGCCCGGTAAAATACGAAAGCGAGGAACGTCCAAGTTACACTGACAGAGACAGCAGGCTGTGAAGATATCGATATGGAATTTTGCGGGTGGTCTCCAGGTCGCCACACAGAGATGATCGATGCATAGGTCTTTGCAAGTACGGTGTCTAGTTCGAGAATTTCGTTGTACGAAGGTTGAGATTTGACAGACAACGTCAGGTCGTTAATTCTGCCAAAAATCGCGAGGAGTCGATTCTTGGCGACGTGGAATTGAGAGAAGGTTCGGGTATAGTCCGGCCTTGAGGGGGGCAATTCCACCATGTGCTCGTAGAGGTCCTCGTCCTCCAGGTTTCTGGGTTCGTTGGTGTCGCACAGTGACAGATTGATCATATGGGGCAACGCGAATTGAATCGACAGATATAAATCCCATCCGACCAGTATTGCCCAGACTCTTCGTCGTGTCTCGGCCTGAAAACATGAGATATCAGGGAAATTTGACCCGTCTCTATGATAACCGGCTTTGAAGGCAATTCGAACAAGATTCCCCCATTGTATCCAGGCCCCATCCAGGTTCTGGATACTTTGGCGACCCAGTGACTCCATGAACATGTATAGTAACAGTGTTTCGACCGCATAAGGTGGCGCATTAGTGTACTTTCCCAGCACGAGGCATTGAATGGTCTTCTTGCGGTAAAGTCGAACGAGATGTTCCGGATTTGACTCCATAATCTGGAGCCGTCGGGTTTCGTCCGGAGAAAATTGTTGGTACTGCACAGCGAGACACATCAGAGCAAACAACAACCCAACCCAAATAATAGGTGTCGATGACGGATCTGCCCAGAAATTTTCATACTGCATTGACATTAGTCTCGGCTCACCGAACTATATACTGAGCGGATGCTTACTTCTTTGCGGAACGTGGGCGGATGTACGATCACTATCTTGGTCAGCCCATCGCCAGTCGTCTGAAATTGCACTGACGTACTTGCTTCGTTGTTGGTATTTGTAAAACACACTGCAACCAGGCTGTCGGCGAAGTCTTTTGAAGGAAGAGCATGAAGAATATCTTGCCGGTCTACCTTCTCAGGATATCCCATGATGTCTAGTTCGTCATCTTCTCCCTCTGCAAACATATCGGCCTGCTTATCTTGAAGGTGGAAGCCACTGCCGAAAACTTCTGCCAATTCTGTAATCTAAACAGAGCGCTTGGTCAGCCATCAAACAGAGCAACTTGGGACCTGTTGAGTCGTACGTTTCTCATGATCGCCATCCAATGGGCACTTCCGACGTAGTTCGTCTGGCTCGGGGAGAGCTCAATGTAGCCAGCCGAGTTCGTACCTAAAGCTGGTTCGTCGTAGATGGCGCCCTCGTAGCCATTTTCAGGAGGAGATCCGACGGTTCCAGAGGCAGGGCCGGCATCATCCAGCGTATGACTCGGATTTGCCTGCTTCAAGGCACCCATGAGAAAGTCAACTTGTGACTCGAGCTGTCTGACACGGTCTTTGACATTTGAAGGAGCGGACTGGCTCTCATCATTCGAATTTAGCCGTCTGGGATTGTTCAAGTCTGGGAATGTGCAGGAGTCGTCCAGTCCGCGACGGGAGCAGTTGTGGCAGGGGTGGGATCGGTCGCATTTCAATCTATTTCGCCAAGGGTGAGCCTTTAGTATTCTTCTTACTCATGTGGCAGCATTCACTTTCGCTTCCTGCAAAGATTGCATGACAGTTGGGGCTTCTCTCTTCGCCGTCTCGCGGCCTTCTCGAGCTCTTCAAGAGACCGTGCCATTTTCGTTGCTTTTGATTGCTCGCTGGGGCGGCCGGGTCCATTTCATGTCAACACCGAAGCCCTGCGTTCAAATACACAAGAGGAAACAAAAGGAAGACGAGACGATCGAGGACGCGGGTACTATTTGATTGTGCCCTGTCACGTCTCTGGGTGAATTTACCCCGATCGACTCCACAAAAATACTCGCATAGCCGACCCTCCGAGCGAACACAGACTCACGAGGAAACGGGCCCGTGCCCAGAGTGGCAATTAATGACGACATTAAGATGGAAACATGCGCCCTTGTTGTGATAGCGACGCCCAAAAGCCGCGGTAGTTAAGAAGCAGGATAGCGGTCGCTGGAGGAAGAGAGATCCTGTGAGAAATGTTGAGTGTCGTATTTGAATCTAGACGAGACAGACCAGCAGCGAAGTTTCCTCAATTTACTACGGAGGAGTAAGTAACGTACCAATGCAGTCACTTCTACTTCGCCGTATTTCTCAGCCTCATTTGACCTGCGCCTGCAGCTTCTGCCACAGCTCGTGGGAACCTCGACTTCATGCAGTCGTATGTAGTCCCGGCCCGTTGAAGCTCGAGACCCCCTCCAAAAGACGGTAG
Source organism: Capronia americana (assembly GCA_016110215.1). Lineage (NCBI taxonomy): Eukaryota > Fungi > Ascomycota > Eurotiomycetes > Chaetothyriales > Herpotrichiellaceae > Capronia > Capronia americana. The sequence goes on from JADWQD010000017.1 coordinate 453,597, forward strand.
GTGCCATGGCCGACAGTCATCTTTACGGCGTGAAGCAGTCTTCCAAGGCCAAGGCCAAAGAGATTTCTTCATCCACCTCCCTCGCATTCTCTACCAATCTCGCGTCACTGATCTCCAGCTCATCTTCCCTCAGGGGCAAAAGTGGCACGGGCCGACCGCGACCGTCCAAGGACAAGTCCGACATCTTTACTGCTCACAATAAAAATGTCAAGAAACGGTCCGCCGCCGACCTCGAGGACGATGGCCAGCAACGCCACCAAACCAAAGCCGACATCGGTTCGGTCGAGGATGCCGAGTTGCGCAGGTCCAAAAGGAAGATGGAGGACAAAGTCCGGTTATACAATGCCATGAAGCGGGGCGAATACATCGGGAAGGGCGATCACGATGGTCAAGGACTGGTCGACTTCGACCGCAAATGGGCTGAGACTCAGGCAAGTGGCGCAGTGCATGACTCTGACAGCGCAGACTCCGACGAGGAGGGCGCAGGAGATGACGAAACTGTCGAGTACTTCGACGAGTTTGGTCGACTACGGAAAGGGACGAAAGCAGAAGCTGAACGTGAAGAGAGGAGGAAACGAATACAAGCAAACGCCGCTGCGGAAGAGGAACAGCTTGCCGCAAGGCCTTCAATGCCCACGAATGTCATCTATGGGGACGCCATTCAACATGAAGCTTTCAACCCCGACCAAGTCATCGCCGATCGGATGGCGGAGATTGCGAAGAAGCGAGACAAATCAGTCACCCCTCCCCCGGATGCACATTACGATGCTCATGCTGAGGTCCGATCCAAGGGCACTGGCTTCTACAACTTCAGCCAGGATGCAGAAGAGCGCAAACGGGAGATGGACGCGCTGGAGAAAGAAAGACTCGAGACTGAGAGGGTACGCAGAGAGAGGGAAGCCAAGAAAGAGCAGAGGAGGAAGGAAATCGAAGAGCGGCGCCGGTTAATTGCCGAACAGAGGGCCAAAGCTCAGGCCGACAAGTTCCTGAACGAATTAAACATTGATGGGGTTTGAGGCGGCGGCAGAATTTCACTGGCAGTATTGCAGTGTTCGAAGTATAGAATCCGTTTGGTCTCTCCACGGAGAGCCCACCTTTGCGCTGCGACCTTTGAAGCCATTTCCAGAATGATGCAGGTCCAGTACCAGCAGAGGGCGGAACCCATCCGAACGCCAATCCGATCGAACCACTGGTCTGGTCTGGCCGCTCTGCTGTTCTATATATGCCATATAAGGAAGCGGCTAAGAGAACCCAAACGCAAAGGTAGATAGCATGTGTAAGGCCTTCCTTGTATTCTATGATATGCCACTGCCGTGATATGCCATGCTATGCCATGCCATGCTATGTATATTGTAGGTACTTGGGATGTATGTAAATTTTTTCCTCAGCGCCGAAATGCTCAAATGCTCAGATACCGAAACGTTGCCAGACAGGCCGATACGCATGTACAAATACAATAAATACACCATTCATTACTAACTATTACTTTGCCCTTTTTGCTCCCGTCTTTCGTTCGTTCCCTTCAGATCCCTTGCCCATTTCGCGAAGGTAGCACCTTCTGAAACTCGATCAATCGATCAATCAATCATCACTCCCGCGGTCTCAAACTCAAACAAGGAACGCGACACTGGCGAGCACGCCGGCGAGGACACCCCACGCAACGCTCTGCCTGGTGGCTGCGCCGGTGAAGATGTCTGGACTGACACCGGTGCCTGTACCTGTGCTTGTCGCTGCCGGGGCGAAACTTGTCACCGCGACGGCGGCGGTCGTTGCAGATGCCGATGCATCACCCTCGGAGCCGTTGCTGTTTCCGCCAAATCCGCCGGATGGGGGACTGTTTCCTGAGCCTGAACCGCTGCCAGAACCAGAACCGGTTGTCGGGACGGCGGTAGGCATAGGCACCAGGCCGATTTCCGGGGGCGGACCTCCATTGCCGCCAGCAGGAGACGTGGGCTGAACGGTGACAAATGTGACCTGCGGGACCGTCACCGCGGTGGTGTATGTACTTCCACTTGCCGTGTGCGTGAATGTCACCGTCGTCACGGGAATGGCGACAGGAGGCGTCGGAGCGGGCGGCGCAATACCATTGCTTGAGCCTGGAACGTCGGGTCTGGGTCCCCGACCTGCGCCATTCGTTATTGTGGCCGTTGCAGTGACCGTCCCTGTTGCGGTCACGGTGCTCACTTCGGTCTCTGTTGTCGGCGGCACAGGAACCAATGTAATTGTGCTGGGTACACCGGTGCAAATGCCGGGATTCTGGGGCACAAAGTCCGCACATATGCCCGCAAGGTAGCTTAGTGCGGCTGTGATTTCATCGTTGGAAGAACCCCAGGCTGAGACGCAGGACTGTACACTGGCGATGAAGGCGGGGGAAGGACAGAAGCAGTTGGTGTCGGAGTTGGATGTGCAGGAGGGGAGGGTGCTCAGCCAGGTGTTCAAGCACGAAGGGAGGAGAGGCGGGCACGGCGAAGTTGGCTGCGACGGGGGAGGAGATGGTGGTGGAGAGGAGGATGAGGGTGGGGTTTGGGACGGTGGCGGTGAGGTTTGAGATGGTGGTGATGAGGAAGGTGGAGTTTGAGACTGGCTCTCTGGTGTTGTTGCTGGGGGTGATCCAGGGGGAGACGTAGGAGACGACTCAGTGGCGGGAGGGAGGGTGGCCGTCGATAGGGTGGATGGGGGAGGACGAGTACAACGTGTGCACACTGTGGAGGTAGACGTAATGGTGATGGTGGAAATGGTGTTCGATGTCTCCGTGACAATTCCGGTATCCGTTGTACGTGTGTTTGTGACGGGACATGTGGTCACCGTTGTGATCACAATCTCGGTCGTGACGACATCGGTGGTGGTCTGGCTTGATGTTGTTCCTGGGCCAGTCTCAACAGGTGTGGTCGTGGTGCTGGGAGTTTGTTCCGCAGGCGTCGTGGTTGTGGAAGAACTTGGGGGTTTGCCAGATGGAGAAGTGGTGGTTGTCGATGTGCTTGGAGTGTCGTCAGATTTGGTTGTCGTAGACGTACCGGGGGTTTCCTCAGCAGGGGTTGTCGTGGTAGTCTGGGTTACTGGAGAAGTTGTAGTAGTAGTACTAGAGCTAGTGCTTGTGACGGGGCTGGTTTCTGTGGTCGATGTGGTGTCGGCCTTTGGTGTGGTAGATGTGCCCTCGGACTTCGGAGTCGTGGTTGTCACCACCAAACTCGTCGTGGTAACTGGCGTCGTCGTCGTCGTCGTCGTGGAAGTGGCCGGGATTGTAGTTGTCGACGAAGACGTGGTTTGAGAGTTGCAATCAAAGCCGATGGAATGGATACCAATGTCGCAGCCATCCTTGTTGCTGCTGGGAGGCATCTGGAAGGACACGGATCGCGCGCCGCCGCATTGTGTGTTCTCCACAGTTGTACCCTCGGCACTGCAGGACGCGGTATGCTTGCAGCTGGAGCCATCAGGCATGGAAAAGATGAAGTCGAGTTCGGTATCGAAAGAGACAGAGACTTGCATATGCGTTATCGAGAACTTGTTGTCTTGGCCACACGAGAAGCTGGGGCCACTGCTTGCAGATTTGCCCACCTTGCCTTGGATGCACTTCGACTAGCAGGAAGTCAGTAGGCATTTTCTGGGGACAAGGCAATCTTCCACTCACCTGAAAGTCATCGCGGGTCTTGAGAGATCTCTTCCTAGCGTTTGGCTTGAAGGAATCCTGGCAAGAAAACCCTCCAAAGCCAAATCCACCGTAGCTGTTGAAGTCGCCTGCCGGCAGGCCAGACCAGTTGAACCCACTCTGCTGGTCAGCTGAGCAGTTGTTGTCGGTGTTCGAGACACTGGGGAAGCCTGGGGAATCGCCCCAGCCTGTCGCAACAGCCTGCTGGATCACCCAAGCAGAAGCCACGAGACTGGCAGTCAATGCAGACCTCATGGTGATCAGATATGATATGGAGACAGATGAGAAAATGAGCGAGCGACCAGGCTATGCTGAGAACAATTGACTTTTGATGCAACGAGTGTAAACAACGAGTGACTGTAGGAAACAGAAAAAGAGACCAAAGCACGAGAGGAGAGGACTTGGGGGATGGGAAGGATGAGAATCGATGGATGCTCGAGGAGATCCCGAGCCTTTTGTATTGATGGAAGGCCGGCTTCAAACCAGAAGTCCTGTTGCTCTGCTGGTGGAGGTACGTTAGTAAAGGCCACGATACCCGGCAGTCACTGTTATGGCGGGTCCCGAGACAAGACATTTTGAAGCCGACCGAGCTGGCGCGCGCAACGCCTGGACGCGGTGTCGCAGCCGTGGACTGAATCGAGAGGTGCTCGTGGCCTCGCACAACCAAGATTGCAGAGACAGGAGCTCGTTATAGACAAGGCTGAAACTAAACGGCACTGCTGAAGGCGACCAATCGAGCTAGCCAGCGCTGTCGAGGTCCAAGTCAGGAGTGATGTCTTGGACTGAGAGGGGCGGCTCAAAAGGCGGCGATCGCCCATCTTCGTCGGAAGCCAGAACCCAGAGCCCGCATATCCGCAATCGAGGCTGTGTCTGCGGTATACCCACAGCTGGAGTGACAGGTCAAAACATTCTTCTCGATGCAAGTCGCTCCTCGCGCTTGTCGACGCAGATTGCTTTGGTTTGAAAACAATTCGCAGCCGAGTCGGGAGCTAATTCTCATTGGCTAACAGCCAAGTTGTGCGGCCGACTTGATTGGCCCGGATCCAACCTCAAGCTTGGCTCATCCACTAGTCTATTTTTGAACCGAGCGGCCGGCGGTTACGGATTGGAACGTCGGTCTCGCTACCCACGTCCAACTCATTCTGGAGACAGTACTAACAATCGCAGTCTCACTTCGCTGGAGGTGGAGAGATCTGCTCAGACGCGGCTGCTTCGAGACAAATGGATAAGCAAGTGTCATTCTCTATGGACGCAGCCCTTTACCCATCCCTGCCCAGCCGTCCCATGGTCGATATATGAACAGATGCGCTGGACATAATATATGCACAACAGGACAAGATATTGCATTTGCAGCGGTTCCTCCCTCGACCATTCGGCTTAGAGCATGCATCATAAGTTGACCCTTTCGCCCTAATATCGCTCATGCGCTGGAAGGGATACCGCCCAATGTTGAAAAGCTCTGCGTCTATATTCATAACGCCCAGCGCCATGCATTCATGTCGTTAGTCCCATTTGACCGTTGAAAGGCATCCTTTTCCCTTGAAATAGTTAACAAATACCCCCTATTAAGTCGTATCCATGTTTCCTGACCTCTCTTCCAAAGGCGGACGCGTTCCGTTCTGGTCGCCGTTCGCGTGACCGTTGATGCCGCTGGTGCTGAGATCAAGCACTGCCTTAGGCATGACCTGGTCCGAACTAATGTTGCCCAGCTCGTCTGTCGCCTTCTTGCCACTCGGCGGACTGGGGTGATGGCTCGCATTTTGTTCTGCTGCCGTGCCATTGAGGGTGTCATTTGCCGCTTCGTTCACCTCAGCAATGCTCGCCTCGACTTTCTTCATCACGCGTTTGAACGGACGCCGTAACTTGGGCTTCTCCGTCGGGCTAGTTGTCGCGATACCATTCGCAGTGGGCTCGGCCGAATTGTCGCCATTTTCTGCCGGCCCGTTCACTACATCACCCGAGACCGTAGGAGAGTTGGCGCTCTTGTCCGCCGCTTCGGCAACTCCCTTGCTCTTGTTGATGTATTCGTCCAACATGGTTTTCAATGCTGTCTGCCGGACTGGCTTGGCGAGATAGTCATTCATACCTGCCTCCAAGCATTTCTCTCGGTCGCCTCGAATTGCAGAAGCGGTCATGGCAATAATCAAAACACGATTGACATTAGGATCCGGATCGGCTCTGATGGCTTTTGTCGCTTCGTACCCGTCTAGCACTGGCATCTGGACATCCATGAGCACGAGATGGAAAGGCTTGCCCTCTTTGCTCTGGGCCTTTAAGGCATCGTATGCTTGCTTGCCATCCTCATACGCCTCACATTTGAAGCCGAGCTTTTTGACGAAGGAGATGGCGATCTTCCGGTTGATGTGGTTGTCTTCGGCAATGCAGACACGCAGTTCTTCCCGAGGAACCTTGCTCAAGTCGCAGAAACTGTACGTCTTTTGCTCTGTTTCAGGACTCGCCGCCTGGGACCAGTTGGCCATAGGATCCGGGTCCTTGGCAGAGATCTGCATGTCGTTCACAACGCTACTATTCTTGGGCGCCTTGTGGAAGGTCAGCGTGAAAGACACCGTCGTCCCCACACCAGGAGTGGATTCTATCCATATCTTTCCACCGAGGACGTTCTCGATCATAGCCTTGCAGATGCTGAGGCCAAGACCACTGCCGCCATAGGAACGAGCCGTCGATGAATCAGCTTGCGAGAACGGCTGGAAGAGTCTTGTCAGCTGCTCCTGGGTGATACCAATCCCCGTGTCTGCGACAGAGCAAGTGATCTTAACCCGGTCCCGCGTCTCGGCGTTTTTGCGAGCGCGCACTGTGACAGAGCCTTGAGGCGTGAACTTGTACGCATTGCTTAGAAGATTCATAAAGATTTGATGAAGCCGCACTGGGTCGCCCAGGACCAAGTTGTCGTCGATCTGTAAATCTTCGATCGTCTTCAGGCCATGTTCTTGATTAGTGTAAGCCAGTGCCCGTACCACCTCGGTGATTGTCTCCTTCAGGTTTAGAGGCACTGTGAACATCTGCATCTTGCCGGCCTCGAGCTTGGAGAAGTCAAGGATATCGTTGATAACGGTCAACAAGGTATCGGCGCAAACGCGAATGCTGTCTGCATATTGTTCCTGGTCTTTGCTCAAGGGGGTGCCCTTGAGGAGTTCTGACATGCCTATCACGCCGTTCAACGGTGTGCGAAGTTCGTGACTGACATTGGCAAGGAAAATAGACTTTGCTCTGGCCGCCTCTTCTTTCAGCTTCACATTGTGCATGGCCTCTGCTTCGGCTTTCTTCGCCTTGGCCTCAGCTTCCCGGGCTGCGACGAGGGCCCTTTTTTGCGACTCAACCATGCTTGCATTCGACGCACTCACTTTTCGGACTTTTCTGTACAGAAGGGCATTGCCCAGTGAGATAGCAACTTGGTTTGTGAGGAGGTTGAGGACGATCATGTTACGTTGAGTGAAGGCATTCGGTCGGCCCTCCAGGTGGATCACGCCCATCAAATGATCAGCCTGTATTATAGGTATGGCAATAATTGAGCGTCCATGCGGGTTTCTGGCCAGATACGCATCGCCCACGTTGGAGAAACGGTCGTCCTCGAGCACATTCTGCACAAAAACCGTTTCCTTTGTGCGCAGCAGATAATGTGTGATCTGTTGGGCGGCTTGATCGTCAACTTCCGAGAAAGGGATCCCGTCGGGATATGTCTTGACACCAGTTTCATGGTCGGCACTCGCCGCGACACACCAGCCCTGGTCCTCGGAGTCTATCACGATTGCGCAGAACTCGGCTTGGCCGCCAACGGACTCAAGGATGACCGAGATCATCTTGGAGAGTAAGTTGTTGATCTGGAGTTCTGAGCTTATAACCCGTGAGAACTCGAGTATCGACGTCAAATCTAAAATGTCGAGTCCAAGGCCAGGAACATCCTGCTGTGTCTGCATTGCAACGCCTGGCTTGGGTTGAACCCATTGATTCGTGTATTCCCGCTTGTTCTGGAGGGAAGGGTCTTCAGTCACAGTCAATGAGCGCAAGTCCTGTGTCTGCGTGGCAGCGTCCATTGTTCTCGACGTTGTGGCAGTCTTGATTAACCACTCGTGCTTGTCCTGAAGATGTCGAGCTTTGCCGGCCGCGTTGATCCGATTCCAAGCAGCAATGGCTTCTTGCACCATGCCTTTTCCCGCTCTCTTTGCGCCTCGCGCGAGTAGGAACTCTGCTTGCATTTCCACAGCCAGGGCCTCTTCCAATGCGAAGCCATGTACTTGGCAGTGATCAATCGCCATTTCGAGACTGGAAATGACGTTATAGTAGACCTGTGTGACGTCCGAGATGGCGGCTTCCAGCATCCGGGACCAGGCGAAGTAGTTCACATCGTTGACTCTTCCCCAGTCATCGATGAAGCTCTTCATCTTTTTAGCTTCTTCGATATATGGGCCACGCTCGTCTTCAGGCTTCTCCTTCGCAATTGCTATCAAGGACAGGCCGAGGTAAAATCGTGTGCCGCAAGAAGGTCGATTCGACCATAGCTCGTCGAGAGTCGTCGCGACCAAATGTCGTCCTTTCTCAACGACATATTCGTGGTAGCCGAGCAGATGGTAAGCGACAAGCGACATGGCGTCGAAGATGTCACGAGGACGTTGTGCGTTAGCTGCATACAGATCACATTCTTCCATCCACTTTTCGGATTGATGGTGTTCGTCGTCTAGGAGAGTCCTTGCGTCTGCTGCTATGGTCTTTCCTTGAAGCGCCCGCGAAATCTGTCGGGTGACGGTGAGCAACGTTCCGCCCCGCCGATCCCTCTCCCAGTCATCAAATTCTTCGGGCCCGTAGGTGCAGAAAGCCTCAACCTCTGCGAGATCCTGTCCAGCCCAGAATCTTGAGATGGCCATGACACCAATGTTGAGAATGCTCACAAACTTATCCCCTGACGACAAGGAGTATTCGAGAGCACTGTCCAGAATAGGAAGCAAATTGCGCACTGGAGTCTGGAAGTGGCCAATGAAGAGAGTGTATAGCGTCCAGCCTCGGCCTCGGGTCCATGCATCTTCGAACACGGTGTAGAACTCTTGTGCGAGGTCGCCATATGACAAGCCCAGTTCGATGTCTTTGAAGCGGCCGATCGCAGCAGCACCAAGCATTGCGAAGCCGACTCCAGCCTGGACGAACACACCACGGTCAAGAATGGTATTGACGTAGGCAATGATGAGTTGGTACCAGAGCAGAGCATCAGACCAGTAGAGCGCGCCCAGGGCTTCGCTAAGCACCGTCCCAAGTGCAATCACACTCCTATCTTCGCTCAACGGAGCTGTAAGAAGTGCCTCCTTGTCGAGTTGCCGTAGCCGGAACTCTAGCTTCTTGAACTCGATGTCGCATTCGTCCCAGGTTGGCTCCTTTAGAACAAGCCCGAGCGCTGCTAGACATTCTCGTTGCGCCGCAAATGCGTCCAGAAATTTCCCTTGGCCCGCAAGCACGCGTCCTTTCAGGATAAAAGACCTGGTCTTGTCCGCCGAACATTTCGCGTGAGCGAAGGTCTCATCCAAGAGCTCCAGAGCTTCTTCTTTTTGCCCCTCGATATACATGATTTCAGCGGTATTAACGTGAAGTTGGAGGGTTTCGTCGTAGAACACATCAGGGTTATCCGTATCCCATTTGTCATCTTGGAGCAAATTGAGAGCTGTCTTATAGTACCAAAGACCTGTCGACTTAGCGCCGGTCTCGATGGCCTTTTGAGCTCCGCGCCAGAGAACATCACGGTAACGCATGCGAGTCGGAATACGTTCTTTGACGATATCGGCGGATAGACAGATATGACGTGCCAGAGGGTACAAGTTGTACTTGCACTGACTGAGATAGCCCATCATAGTCTGCGCTATGATGAAGTGCATCTTGGTCGTGTTTTGACACTCGCGCATTTCATTCGCTGCTTTGAGGTACCGGGCGTGCGCAAATCGGAACTCGTCATCGGTCTCTCCAGGTGTAATAATGTACATGTTGACCAGTTGCTGGAGCCCATTGATGCAATCTGTCTCGGAAATATTGAATAGTTTGGCTCGTTTAGGGCATGTTGCATCATGCGCCTGGTCCCTCCCGCTGCTGTAGAACAGGTCTCCGGTCATAATAGACTGGATCAATTTGAATGAGAAAGTGGACCCGATCAGCGAAGCCCAAGCCAGAATTGACCTCGCTGCGGGCGGTAAGTCCTGCAATCGTCGCGTCAAATAGCCGTTGTCGGTGCATCCTTCACCACTGAATTCGTCGAAAATCCTATCGAGGTCAAATTGCCAACCCGAAGCTTTCCAATCGTACCACAGACAATTCCGTTGATAGCACGTTTGCAGGATATCCTTGAAGAGGAATGGATTGCCTTCTGACTTGGCGTAAACGACAGCACCTAGAGGTAGGATTGTGTCTACTGATTGAGACATCGTCGCCGCAACGTACTCGAACACGTGCTTCTCACGCAAATTACCCAACTCGACCTTGTTGCTCGAATCCAGGTCGAGGAGCTTGGCAATTGATTCAGGAACACCATCATCGTCGACCCTGCTTGACAACATGAGCACCACGGGGACTTTGGCTTTTATAATGTGCATTAGCAGGTCGACTGATTCGCCGTCTGCATACTGCAAATCATCCAGGCACAGACAGATCAACTTCCCTGTGCAGATGGTGCGAAGCACGTCCATGTAGGTGTTGATGAGCCGGATGGACTTGGTATTTGCGGGACCGCGGAGAAAGTCGTTGGCATCCCAACTTCCATGGACAGTGGACGGACTCAGAGTTGGCTTTGGGCCAGTCTCGATTGTAGGGACCTCCGTGTTGATGCTCTGGTTCGTCGTATCCGCTTTGACCAACAGCTTCTTAGAGAGAATCGTCACATCGAGTAAGGTTGCAGGTAAATCCAACATCGAGTGTAAGACCGGCCAGAACGGAGTGACATGAGCCCGAAGATGCTCATGGTATGGAGAATTGACGTCCTTCTCGGAGAAAATTTGTCGAAAGAGGCTCGCCATGACCTTGATAAGTGGCTCAAATGGCGAAGGCCGAGCTCTGTCGAACCTCCCAAGGGCGAAATATCCATGGCGACGAATGGCAGGCTGCGCAGCTTTGATGAGAGCAGTTTTGCCAACCCCAGCCGGCCCAACAATGGTTATAACCTCCGTCTTTGACCTTCGCTTGTATTTGTGGCTGTTTCTCCGTCGTGTCATCATCCCTGGCAAGGAGTCAGTCACTGGCTGCAGGCCGCCAGAGAAGTTGCTATCTCGATCAGACAAGACATCCAGAGGAGTCATTCTTGGATCAGGGATCCCTCGTGTACGCTTTCCAAATAGATTGGTTTTGTTGCCATAGCCAGGAGGGTATGTATTGTCCAACCCAATGGTCGTGGAGTTGCTTCGAGACTCCCGGAAACCAAAGGAGCTCGAGTCGTCGGAAGGAGCTCCTTCTTCGGGGCCATCCACCCGACTATCGGAAATGGAGGAATTGGAGCCGCTCAGGAGGCCATGTTGTGAGGGAGTCGGCCGCGATCCCGACGAGCTCTGTCGTTTGTGAGCTTTGTCAATTATCTTGGTGATGCGTTCGATCTCAGCGTGCCGACCAAATTGTTTGGTAGGGAGAATAAAGAAGGAAGACACGTCCCGTAACCCGACTTTGTAGTTCTTGATCTTCTCTTGATCGCCCTCACCCAAAAATTTCTGAATCTGCAAGAGATCATATTTCAGACCACTCATCGAATGATATCGCTCATCCATCTGCTTGTGAGTCATCTTGGCGATAATGTGGGATATGGCGTCGGGAATATCCATGCGGATCGAAGTCACCATGGGCAGACGATGGGTGAGAACTCGCTGGACAATGTCGATAGGAGTTTCGGCATCGAAGGCGGGCTGTCCGGTGAGTAGAGTCCAGAAGAGGACTCCAAGACTGTAGACGTCGGTGCGACTGTCGGGCTCGGCTGGCAATCGACCGGTCTGCTCTGGCGCGATGAAATGCAGTTTGCTCTTAACACCAACTTCCCTACTCATGTTGGCCCAACCCTCGCTTGACAGGAGGTTTTCAAATGCTCGCGGCCCATTTCCCCCGTTGGCCAGCTTAACAGCACCAGTCTCGCGGTTCCAGTGGAAGGTGTCTGATCGAACCTCGCCGTGTACGGTTTTGGCGCCATGGTGCAACAGCTCGAGTGTTTCTGCCGCACCAACAGCGAAATCGAGAAATGCTTGCAATGGAATCTGCTCTCCCGGAGTGCCATCCGACAGACTCATCCTATGATCCAAGCGATCGTTGAGGCCATAAAAGGCCGGGCCCATGTCGAGGATCTCTCGCAGATAATTCTTCCCGGGAGCCTCGTAGACGCAGACAACGATTGGACGGGTGTCGCCTGGGGTGCTGGGCAGCTTGAAGATCTCGATCGGTCGAACGGTATGTTCGCATTCCGGATCGGCCTCTTTGACCACAGCCTGGTTGTAGTAGAACTCCCTTTCCAACCGCAGCACATGCGTGCTGATACGAGCAACCACGGGCATCCATATTGGGTCCGGATCTCCTCCTTTTGACGATAGATTATCACTGTCGGAAGTACCGCTAATACTGCTCCAATGATGGTGCCGCAGCGAGGGACGATGAGGGTCGAGTTTCGGAGAGCTTCTGGTCGAGGCGCTGGATAGGAGGGAAAAGCTGTTCAAGGTACTGGACGATTCGCGAGGGTTGATGACTTCGGGATTGTGAAGTATGCCGTAGACATGCCTATTGGGGCCGCCACTGATCAGTTCCTGAGTGCGTGCCGTGAGGATTCAGAATCATGTCATTCTCGTACTTACCAATGGTCATAGCTTGTGTGGAACGGTACAAACTGCGCAGAAATCAGGTCAGCTCTTAGTTGTCCACTGAATGGATTCGAGGGCGCGCATACCGAGCGATCCCAGGTATAATTCGGCACCTGAGAGAGTCGCTCAAACAGTCTGGCGGGCGCGATGGGCAGGTCATCGCCCAGAATGTCTTCCATTTTCTCGGACGAAGGAACTGACGTGGCCGGTCATGTCATTTTGCAGCACCGGACTGGGGTGTGGACTCTTGAAGTGGAGGCACCCAGCAGATTTGCCGACGGCGACCGCGAATGCGACAGCGACGGCAACCTCAACTTACGCGGTACTGTGACAGCGAGATGTGTTCAAGAGAGAGCGGAGATGAAGGGAAGATCCGGCAGAAGTGCCAAACACGGTGGATATGCCCGCCGGGATCGTCTGGACGTTCTCGAACGAGGGTTTGGGTGTGTGGTTCGGTGTGATGATTAAGCACCAAAAGCAGCTGCCAGATCAAGTGGGCGACTTTGGGAAACGAGTTTCGGTCAGCAGCCACACATCATCCACAATGAATAGGCGGCCGTCACACCATCCGTCTACTGGAAAATGCGAACGTGTTAATTCTCCTCGCCCAAGGAAATTTGATAAGCACTCTGGTTGGTTATGCACGTTTGGTGTCGTCTCCCTATATTCAGCAATTGATGGGCTACACCTCAAGCACGAGAGGGGCAAGCCACCGAGCAAGCCAAAAGCGACGTGACAACTGCCAACCAGCTCCCAGATCTTGTTCGTGCTCCACCCTGTAGACCCTTGTTGTGATAGCGGGACTGCTGGTCTGCCACTCCCGGCCCCGATTAGGCGGGGTCGGCAAGGTTTGTGAGCGGACAGTGATAGATAAAAGACTTGGGGGCGCCGGGTGTTGCGGCTTTGCCTATTTGCCATCGTCTTCTGATTTAATATTGCGGCGATACACACTGCTCAGCTGGACAATGAATGGTCTACGTACAGCAAGAACTTTGTCAACATTCCTCCTCTGATACCCATGCTCTCGGTGGCGAGAGATTGACCTTTGTCGTAGCTCGGTTCCATTTACCATCGTTTTGCGATCAAAAGTCCCCAGTTCATATGCACCACAGTCAGCAACGGGGTGCTGGGGGGCGCCAGGCCGAACTAGTCTGTCCTAGGGCTGTCTAATATGTTGTGCGTGGCAGCAAAGCGTACCTTGGACGCCTAATGCATCACCAGATGTGAAACCACCACTGCGAGCAACCAAAGGCCATATATTCCACCACACACGGGCATCACAGCTTCGCTGGTCACTGGAGGTGTGATTTCTGGCTGTGTTGGTCCAGCGGTGCTTGGGGCTGGCGTGCTACCCGATGTCGCGGCAACTGGATCTCCAGAAACAGTTGTGACGTTGGTCACGAGGCTGCTGGTGGTGCTGGTAGCGGAAGCGATCGTAGGAGATGTCACAAAGCCAGTAGTGCTGGTCGCAGATGTGATTGTGAGACTGAGCAATGAAGGCATTCCAGACGAGTTGGTGAATGCTTGAGATCCAACTTGACTTGCTGGTATGGCAGAGCCAACTCCACTGCTGGTCCATGGTGTTGGGATCGGCAAGCTGGCGGTATTCGGCTCATCGAGGGTGTCCCCTTGGTAGATATTCCCCATCTGCCCATTGGCCAAGCGATAGTTCCCTGTGACCAAGTTGGCTTGACTACCGTCCGGGGTGGTATAGTTTCCAGATATGATCGAGCCATAGGAGCCATCTGGGAGGTAATAGTTGGTGGTGAATTTGTCCTGACCAAACAGTCAGTCAACAGGCAAAAGTATGAAGATTGAAGAGGATTACCCAGCACAAAGGGACGTCGTAACTGAGCAAAAGCATACAATCCGTGGTATCTGCGCCTGTGTTGGGTAAGTTTACCCTGCATATTGCCGCATCGAACACTGGACTTACAGCAAAGGTTGCCGGGTGTCTCCCTCACTCGATGGGCGGGGAAACTCACACCGCGAGCCACTTTCGACTGTGCCGGTTGTTCCCGCAAACGCTGTGCGCATTTACAGTTCTTGTTGCACGCAGAGATATTGTCGTCGGTGTAATACACGGCATCGGAGAAAACACCACCCTCGAGATCTGAACACCAGTATCCATTGTCTGAGCAATATGTTGTCAGGGCATCATCTTGTTCGCCCTTCGCAAAGCAGAACAGGCCGGCTGAATCGAGGCCGTCCGTGGTTAAGCCACCGTCGGCAATTCGTGAACGTCCGAAGACACGGGCTGGCGCAGGCTGAGGATTGATCGTGGCGATCAGATTGAGGTAGAGCTTAGCCAGGCCAGGGCCAACCTCAGGAATGTCTCTGAAGGATGCGCCCGCAGGTGAGCAGAGATGATATCCCTGTCCGCATGTCTGGCGAGGATTGAGGTCGGCAAGGCAGAAGCAAAGAGTGATAAGCCAGAGCAGAGGGACAAGGCGGACTGAGCTGTGACGCGGGCCTGATTCAGTCTTGCTCAACATGATGTCTGATGTAGGATAGCAGACGACAAGTGAGTGCAGCGGTTTGGTATCAGAAGGTCAAGGAGTGGTTAGCATAGACAGCAGTGATTTGGCCAAGGTAGCTTCATTAATTTTCAGCCAGCCAGTGCCATGGTAAGAGCGAAATTGTCCTTGCCTGGGGTCAGTTGAGAGAAATTCAACATGGGGAGGAGCGACCCGATGTGAATTCATTCTCAGCTCACTCAACTCTCACTGTTCACAGTCCTAGTGCAATACTCTTCCGCACACGGCTTTGGGACAAGCGCAACCCTCTCGACCCTGTTCAGTCACTGTTCTGCTTTGCCCTTGCCCATGCCTTCATATGACCCCCATATTGTCTAATTCTAATCTCAGCAGCAATAGCACTCTAACGGTAGTCTTGATGGCCATCGCCATCTTGACGGTTACCGTGTACGCAGCTTGTATCGACGATAAACATTCAGAGGGCGAGTAGGTGGAAGTGAAATGCAGTGCCGGGCCTCAGCAAGAGGTGACAAGACCCGGCGTGAAATCTTGCGTGGAGTGCAGATTGATGATCACCTCCCTGCTGGTTCGACAAACCTCTTTCCCACGATGAGATGACCGCCTTATATGAGACGAAAACTTTTCTCTCTGTCTCCAGAGAGCTTCACATGGGGCGGTGAGGACCTGTTAGCCTTTCGTGTCGTCCAGGAATGTTGGCTTTCTCTGAACCACCTGCCCTTGCACAAGCCAGCCCTTACCACGGTCGAATGCCACTTACTGTTCCTATCGTTTCAGGGGTGCGCAATATCGTCTGTCAAGCCCAGGCCACGGAGGAGTTTCTGCCCAGGCCAATACCAATGAAACTGACTGTGTGGGACGACAATTTCAGTTAGTGATGTGCAGTCTTTATTCAAACCAGAAAGGAAGTGGCCTTCTTGCAAGCA
Source organism: Capronia americana (assembly GCA_016110215.1). Taxonomy (NCBI): domain Eukaryota; kingdom Fungi; phylum Ascomycota; class Eurotiomycetes; order Chaetothyriales; family Herpotrichiellaceae; genus Capronia; species Capronia americana. The sequence goes on from JADWQD010000017.1 coordinate 469,477, forward strand.
AATTTCGTTGCTGGAGAGGCGTTTCGAGATCGACATACCAAGACAAGCCAATGCGGTCTCGCACTGACCGAAATGCACCTCGTTCAGGGTATGACGAGGAACTCGGACAGTCGACTGCAGTACTCACTCGTACCATCATCCACCCATGGCCCATGCAAGCCGCAATCACGTCATAGAGCAATACTAACGCTGAAGTGCTGTTTGCGACACGACTCCGGGCAGATAATCAGGACAGAAGTCACCATTCCCAGGTTACATTGTTAAAGGCGGGAAAATAAGTGCGTATGGGAGTTTATTACAGGTGGTATATTGCCTACGGGTAACTGATGTCCCGAAACCGTGGGTTATTTGGTTGATGATTCGTAGGTTGTCACCATCAAGAGCGCGTACCGCATACCAATGCATTCGCATGCGAAAGTCATGGTGTTCGTCAAAGACGCCACTTCCACAAGGGCCTGCTCGTATTCGGCGATTTCTCCCATGAACGATTTCTTGCATATTTCACAAGCTTCAGCCTTGTCCATCTCGAGCTGTTAGTTTGTTTCGAAATACTAGGCACATTCCTCGTATCTCCCTGGCTTTGGGGCCCTGGCTTTGAGTTCTGGGTCCACCTGTTGTCGATCATCGGTTCTCTAAAGCGGAAGGTTTCGTCGATCCATCCCGATCAGGAACACCTGAAGATTAACACGCTGAGAGAAGACGACTGACCTAACCCTAACCAAGAAACATGTTGATCAGCATAACCAAAATCTACCACAGCAATGATGGTGGCTACTGATGGCACGGTCCCGAAGATCCTGACTTGAAACACCAAGCTGCAACTCACGGAACTCAGAGGGAGCCTTGTGCCCGCTAGGTTGCGTCTTCTTCAGAGTGTTGTCGATGATGTGACCCTCTGCGCGTCGAGGAACTCCCTGTCTGTGGCCAGGAGGTGCCTCCACCAGAGAGGTCTTTGAAGAGGACGACATGTTTATAAAATCCTTTGATCTTCCCTGGAAACTTCTTCTATCTTCATCAGCAACAGTCACTCTCTTCATCTGGTATCTAACTCGGTCACTCATTCAACGAGGTTATCTCATACATTCTCTTCTCGAGTCCTTCGCACACAGCAACCCATCCTTCCCAAGTCAATCCACACAATCAATACCACCAAGATGCATTACACAACTGTTCTCGCCGGCGTCATCTTCGCCACGTCGGGCCTGGCTCTCCCTCTTGACAGTAAATCCCTCCAACTTCCCATTCCCGGTGACCTACTGGAATCAACCTCATCCATCCTACAAATAGTTCCACACTAACACTTCCCAGCCCCAGGCCTCGATGTTAGCGTCGAAGCAACCCTCGAACCCGTCACTGACGTGACCAACGTGGACCTCCCCGTCTCCATCACCACCTCGGCCAAACGTCAAATCGACCTTTCGATCTTCTCCAACCTCCTGAGCAGTCTGTTGGGAAACCCAACCACCACGCTCTCAGGCCTGCTCCCTACCGTCGTCAGCACTCTCAACGGCGTAGTGGCCACGATCAACGGCCTCCTCTCGGGCACCGGGACCACAGATCTTGACTCGACGCTCGGCGATGTGATTTCAGTCTTGGCCGGTCTCATCGCCGAGATCGAGAGCCTCCTCGGCGGCGCGGGCGTTGATCTCTCCAGTGGAACCACGCAGGCTACATTGGCGACTGCCATCGCCGAGGCCGAGCAGTTGGCCGCCAGTGTGCAAGGCCTCAGTGGCACGGTGGGCCCGACTGATAACTTGAGCCAGGTGGAGAGCCTGTGTGCCCAACTGGTCGCTATGCTTTCTGGCGTGGCTTAAATGCCTTGGCTCGGTCCGGCTTATGCCGTGTTCCGAAGCATCAGACTTGCATGCCTGTGAGGATCTTGGGTTTGGGTCGTGCCGAACAGAATGGTTGCCTTGGGGCTGGGGATGATATTTCAGGGTCGAGTATGGTGTGGTGTGGTGTGGAATGGTATGATATGGAATGGGATGGTGTGGTGCGGTATGGTATGGTGTTGTGTGGTGTGGTATGGTATGGTTGTGGTGTCGTGGTTGTGGTGTTGCATGGTGACCTTTCATCTTCTGCTTGGATTATGCTGGTGATGAGGCGTTTCATTTGTGAGCATAATCATGTACTTCCTGCTCATGCTACTTGTGTCTGTAATGTGGCCCCGGGGGCGGAGGGGATAGGAGTTTTTCCTAGAGAGGAGGGCGGCTGGTTTGCTGATCCGGGAATGGAGTTTAGACACAACAGTTATACTCTAAATGAGAGCACTACGTTCACGAAGAGTGCAATACCAAAAGTGCAGTATGAAGAGTCCAATACGGAAAAGCACAACGGATGATCCAAGTATTTCGACTGTCTGCCTGATTGATTGCAATTACAGTTTTGTCGCCCGGTTGAAATTCCGCAACCCCACTGCATTGCAAGGCAGACACTCACTCTGAATCCCGTATGATGGCTTAGGACAAGACTGATACATACGGTCTGACGCCCGCCCACAGGACGTCTCATGTCGGGGGCATGTCGCTAACGTGCTCCTCCATTTCCTCTTCGTCAACACGGAGGTCAATTCCAACACAGCCCAAACTCAACAGTTACAATACTGTCAACTCCGCTTCTCGCATGCAGGCAGACAGGCAGAGATGTTAAACTCAAGCGACGGGTGGCTGAATGGCACGGAGAGTCGTAGTGTTCGTCCCACCTGTACCATGGCCCTACCACTGATGATTCACGAACTGGTGCCCCTGATTATTGTGGTCTTGATGTCCTTGGTCGACGACTTCTGCATTGACCTCGTCGGCCCAGTCGCCACCTTCGCCGGCAGTCCCACCAAATCCGTCGTTCTCGTCGAAGGCATTGGCATTCGTGATCTCGCTCAGAGGAGGCAAAGGAGTGTGTGTGTTCTTAGCACCGCTGAATCCAGGGCTTGCAAGAGAATTCGGCGGGGCGAAAGGAGCGTCGTTCTCGTTCAACACATCGGCCGAGTCCCAGGTGTTGGCGCTGGTGCGTTTAGAAGTTGCCGCTGCAGTGCTGTCCACCCCGTCAGTGCCAGCTGGTGTAGCAACATCCCATTCACCCGAAGCACCGTTGTCAGCGACAATATTGTCCCGACCACCGGTATTGCCTTCTGTGGTATCAGCGGGTTGATCCCATCCCTCTCCGTCACCGCCACCATTTGAACCTTGACCATACTTCTTGGCTTTGGCCTTTTCCTCCCACTTTCGTCTCACGTCTTTCTCATTGCGCTCGCACCACGCGTGCAAGTCGTCGTCCAGCTGCTTGTTCTCGTGCCTCATCTCGTCAAGGATGCACATCTCCCCGGGGGTTTCCTCGCTGTCCAGTTTGGCGGCCCACCAGCCCCAGAAGATAGAGGCAGCGGCGACTCCCCGGAGAGCGGCTTCTTTCTCCTGAGGTAGGGTGGAAGGAAAGGCAGTTTCATAGAACCAGTCCACCTCGTCCCAGGTCATGAGTTGCTTGCGGGCGATGGCAGTCATTCGTTTGAGGACATGGTCAGAGAGGTCGCGGGCGGGGATTCCAAGGTAGTAGCCTGAGAGGATGACGTTGGCATAGGTTTTGAAGAAGCCACGGGTTGATTCATCGAGCTGAAAGTTGTCCGAGAAGTCAGTCATTGACAGAGTGACAAGATATTTCCGCTCTGAGAAGTTTGAAAGCGTGGAGAGACTTACATCCTTGAACTTGACGATGCTCTGCTCTTCGACGCATTGATTGATCCAACCAAGAACTAGCTTGTGGCCGTTCAAATCGCCCCCAACGATGGTGAAGGATTTGCTGCCGTTGTCCATGATATCGCGACGAATGCGGTCGCAGAAAATCATGGCGGCATCGCGGGGGAATTTGCCATCAAGGAGCGTCACCGGGGCTCGCTTGTCGGACTTGTAGAAGATGGAGATCGTCGGAGTGGCATTGATGCTGGAGTTTTCAAGTGTCAGTTGGAGGCGGCAACAGGCTATGACGAATTGTGACTTACGTTGAAAGTTTGGCAGGAGGGATGCGAGGGCCGCGATCCTCACGATGCTCTCGCGCCTCAGGAGTGGCCTCCGCGAAGCCGTCCATGATGACGAAAATGTTTAGTTGAGATCTGCGTGGTTACGAGGATTGGTTCCGACTGGGACCGCGAAGGCAGAGAGGTGCGGGAGGCAAAGACAATAAGGAAGGGTAGGAGCAATGGATATGAAAGTAAGGGCGGCCTGAGGATAGCTTGCCGTCGACAAGTTTGCCTCCCGTCAACGTTACCGAAATTTCTTTATGTGCGAGTTGTAGACGAAACGGCAAGCGGCAGGGAAATGATCCGTCGGTGACGGCAACAAAACTACTGCCAAGGCGATGAGGCCCATGTCACCCTCGTTGTAAATGCTGCTGGTCAGGGCGGACGCTCATGTCAAGGGGCCAGCGTGGTGAATTTGCCTCCCCAGCCAGAAGTCCAACTCAGTTCTGCTTTTCCCAGAGTTCCTCTCTCGCTAGTCTCAGCCTCCAGCCCGGCGGTCCCGTGGTTGTGTTCACAATCAGGTTGGCGCAAGTTCATCAGCCATCACAATCAGAGACTAAAGAAAGCTTGGAATCAAGAAAGTGTGTTCAAGAGGAGTCATCACCCGGTCTGTAAGATCAGTCTTTCAGTCCCTCTCTGGTTCAACCCATCATTACGCCTTGCTGTCATGTCATAAATCATTCGCGGGTCTTTCAAACTCTCCATCTCATCTATTTCTTTCCGCTCTTCTTAATTCCCTGTTGACCGGCGTTCAGTGGCCCCTTGCCCTTTGCCTTCTCGGCCATTTCTTTCCGAGCTTTTGCATCTATACATATGGGTTAGTTGCTGTATGGACGTCGCGAGGCTTGTGGAAGGTCTATACCTGCTTGTTGCTTGGCCTTGAATGCCGCCTCGTCCTCATCCATGTCCTTCTTCTCCTTCTTTGGTGCCTTGAGAGGCTTGACCTTGCCGCCTGCGAGGAAACGTCAGCGGCAGATCTCTAATTGAACTACTGGTTCCCGCGTGCCTTCTCGACTTTGACCACCCATTATGGCTCCTGATTTGGTTGTGATGGACAGTCTGCTCCGTTGGGGGACTCAATATCGCGATGTCGTGGATGAGAATCTAATCTTGCGGTGTCAGAAGAAGTCGAGAATTGCCGCAGTCTCGGACCATTCAAAGGGATATCTTCGGCTTAGGCTGACGAGCACGTGAGCGCCAAGCTTAATGGCCGTTTCCCACACCACTTTTCTTGAAGCCCTCTGCTTCCCCCGTCGACGATTTCTTTGACGGATTGATAGTTCTCAGGCGGCATTGCAGGACATCCAACGGCTACGTCTCTGGTAGCGCCCCGATGCTCGCAAGACCTGGGAGCGGATGATCCGGAATGACTACGATAAGTAATATGACAGACTTAGCTTCTGGGACATTTGATCTTGTGAATGGAATTCATTGACTATCTCAGGGAGAAGATTGTCCAGAATCCCACTCAGTCCTATTCCAAATGATTTTGTTGCTGTCTTCGGACCTTAAGCGCTTGCTAAGCTGTACTCTAACATGCAGTACCAAGTCTTCTGGTAACTTGGGACGATTTCCGCCATCTCCCACATCCCCGTGGCGTTACGCCATGCTTTCCACAGATTCCGGTCCCTCAGTGTGATGTTGCATCTCCCAAGGTGCATATCTGCAGAGCCGCTACTGAAGTTTCGCCGCTAGCCCGTTGAGTTGTTGACGGGGGTGGGGTGGGTTTAGCCAGCTTCATGCCCTACAGCTTTGGTCCCGGCTTGCTGGGGCTGTTTGGGGGCGGACGAGGAGGGGGTTTTCCAGACATGTTGTCGGTGGATGGTATTTATGCGAAGTTGTTGTTGAAAGATGGTTGACGATGTCTGCGACTTAGTTAATAGAAGCCCCGATGTGGTGGATGGGAAAAGGCACCTATTTGATATTGTTCTTGGAGTGGTTTTTGTTTCTCTGAGCTGTCGATGATGATGATGATTTTGCAAATGAATAGGCCGGTGGCAGAAGTTATATAGCCTGTCCAAGAGGCTTTCGTTTGCCCGCCTTCCAGCACAATCACTGGTCAGTGATACTGATCCAACGCACAAGACAAGAGATATCTTTGGGAGTCACTGTTTGAGCAAGCAGAGCTTCCCCGGGCAAACCACAGGAGCAAGCCATCAGTGCAAACAGAGACATCTTTTCACCTCTGGGATTTTCATGCTTCGGAGCCGAAAGAGAGTGACGGTGCAAGTACTGAGTCATGGGCGTGTTATCACAACTTTCCGGTGAGAACAGGCCATAGCATTATCATCAGCAGCAGCAGGACTGGCCAACGATTTCACCATTGCGACGGTGAACATGGCGAAACGACCACCTTGCAAGCAAACGAACTATGATCCTACATCAGCACTTACTCCTGATCATAGGAGTGTGGTACGACCGCATCTCGCCAAACTAGAACCGTTGACACACTTCTAAAGTATCTACAAACTGACTATCCCTCCTTTCGCCAACAAGGCTTTCCCGATTGCCCTTTGCGTCCGACACTGACTGGTCATTTTCTAGGGTCAAGGGCACACGTGAAGATCGCTTTTGGCCCCCACACACAGCACCTCTACCGTGTTTCAGATTGAGGCTGTGTCCAAGACTAGGCGTCCGCCAGAGTCGAGTACAAGTAGCTCAGTATGCTTCGCATGGACTGTAGGAACCGAGCTGCACCGGCCTCTATCATTGAGTCTATATTTTTACAGATTTTGCACGATGTCGGCGTCCTCTCAGTCGCCGGAGAATCAGCCGCGCACTTCACTTGACAGAAGGCTTCCCTACATCAACAGAGGTGATGGGTACAGGGAGGCAACTGCACCCGCTTATTGCTACGTACCCTTGGATCTTGACAATGAAGAGATCAGGATCTTGGTGCTCCTGCCATGCCCCGGAGACAAAAACGATCCGTACAACTACGTGAAATGCACGTTGGAAGTTCAACCTCTAAAAAGTGCTGCGCCCTTCGTCGCTATCAAGAATGGACGCGGCTACAGGCTGCTCAAGGAAGTCATCGAGATTGACGACAGGTCCTTCCTCGTCGCTACAGCGCTGGAAAAGTTCCTTCGAAATCTTCGAAAGTGTGACACGCCGGTCAGGCTTTGGGTACGCTATATCTGTGTTGACCACCAGAATCCGAATGAAATGTCGCAATATTGGAATCGTGACTTTGTGGATAAGGCCTATTCCCAGGCACAAACTGTCATTGATATGCACGCTACGCTGAAAGGTCTGTTGCACCAAGGCGTCATCGAGAAGTCGGTTGATACCAGGTATAAGGAGTGGGACAAGAACTGGGACTCAGTGCCAGAGAAATACCCTCTACCCAAGGTCTATCCAATCAGGTTGGGGAAGAGTCCCTCAATTGTACGACCTACGGATGATCACGAATATGTGCCTCTTGATGTCGTTGCGAACGAAATCCGGATCATTGTCGTTGCCAACAACCCAGATCCCGAAGCCCCATTAATACTACATTTGGCACATTGTCCAACCGGCTCAGATGTGGTTTATCATGCGCTGTCGTACACCTGGGGAGCCGAGAATGAATGGAGAGAGATAGTAGTCAATGGCCTAAAGATGCGAATCCGCAAGAACTTGGAAGCGGCTCTTCGCTCACTACGAAGTCCAACCCATGGCTTGGCCATCTGGGCGGACGCCATCTGCATCAACCAAAACGATGCCGAAGAGAAGAATGAGCAGCTTCCCGAACTGGGGCGCATCGTCGACAAAGCTGCCGCCGTCATCTGCTATGTTGGCGAACCTGATCAGCACAGTGACCTCGCCTTAGACTTCGTCAAGCACCTTCAGGAACCGGTGATAAGGACGGATGAACATGGCGACTTCGAGGTCGGAAAACCTGAGCGGATATCTCCTGAAGAGCTTCCTCGATACTGTGCCGCACTTTATCTGTTCCTCATGCGCCCGTACTTCCGCAGAGCCTGGGTGCTTCAAGAGGTCACACTTGCTTCCAATCCAGTCATTGCCTGCGGAGAGAGACGTGGCATACACTTTGGGCAACTCGACTCCGCTGCATACAATCTACAGGATATGCTGTCGCGGAGCTCTGAACTGGTCGCGAAGATGAAGAGGGCAGTCCCTGGCCTTCATGAAGTAGTCATCGACGAGCTAGTCTTTGTTCGAAAGCTGTTCTATTTCCGACATTTGCATATGGGTAGGGTGAGGAGCGGATTTATAACGGTCGACATCAAGGACAACGTACCAGGCTATCTCGAGACCGCCATCCTGTCACGCGACTTCCAAGCGACAGTATCACACGACAAGATCTTTGCGCTGTGGAATATTGCCAAGGACAAAGATGGTTTGGAGTTTCACATGGACTATTCAAAGACGTACGAGGAAACGTACGTTGCATTTGCAAAAGCCTGGGCCCTGCATAGCGGCTCATTGGACATACTCGGGGCTGCAGAGTATATACATCCAACGGAATGTTCAACATTCTACGCAAGAGCGCCGTCTTGGTGTCCCGACTGGAGCCGGCCTTCTCAGTCAAGCTCACTCGTCCGAAGGGAGGTCTTCCGAAAGTTCAAAATGGCGTTTCAAGACGACAAAGATGGGCCTATATACTCGGCGGACGGCGGCGTGCGTCAAGAAAGACGAGCTAATGACTTTTTCAGCTTTGTCGAAAACGAACTGCACTGCCTGGGTGTCATTCTTGACACAGTCCTAGCGGATGTTGAGAATCCGGATGGCGCTTCGACTGAAAACAAAATCAAGGGGCTCGTACCTTCGACGGCCGATTTCTGCGCGCAACATAACATGCGCAAATACGAAGATATCTTGCAAGCCGTTGTAGCCATGCTTCACGGCGACGTCCCAGCGTCGTGGCCCAGGCGCGAAGACAACCTAAAAAATGCTGAGGCCGAGGACCCGGACGAACAGTATGTCTGTATTCCATACAAACCAAGGTTGAACCAAGAGCAATCGCCAAATGCATCACGTCACGTGCCGTCCTTTGGTGGAACATACAGTCGCCAGGAAGCTTGGGAGGCGATCTGCACCATCATGCGCGGAAGGAAGGTGTTTATCACAGAGAAAGGTTACATCGGGCTCATGCCAGAATACGTTCGGGGAGACCATTCAGCTGAGCAGGCGGATTCGGGTCTGCGGCTCGCAATATTGGCCACTTGCTCGGTGCCGGTGCTGTTGTACGAGGATCCCGACGTGGAAGGCAGATATAGGTTGCTGGGCACTTGCTTCGTGCAGGGATGGATGGAGGGGGAGGTTTTGAGGGAAGAGATGGGCTGTGACGCCCCAGAAGAGTTCTGGAGCGCCATGCTCGGATCTGAGAAGCTGAGGATTGTGTGAGCAACCTGCACCGGGTCTTGTCCAAAGGCTGTACTAATAGCTGCTGCTTCCGATACTTCTACGGCGAGCAAGCCGAAGTGAATTTCGAGTCCGGAGGACGCTATGGTACTTGTGTCTGTTCGGCGGGTTTTCATCTCGACAAGCTTTCGCTGGATAGTTTGCTTCTGGCCCCCAAGCCCACTTTGCCTGCTTGATACAGAAGGTGCGGGGGGAAAGGGGGACGCCAAATCTACTTAAGTACGTAGTAACCCTCAGCTAACATTGGATCTCAAAAACTTTCTTTACCAGTGGCTTTCACAGACACCGCATATTTCATCATGTTACGAAGTACGAGGTACCGCTCTAAGGAATCTTAAAAATGCTTTTCGAAGAGCTTCAATCCGCTCCCGCCAATGCATTTCGTCGGACGAGACCTCGAGAACGGCAATGGACAAGCGAGATTATTTGGCTTTCAGGCCACCCAGCCTAATGCTGGACCAAGAAGTTGCCGGTGCTGAAACACGCGCCGACCCTCAATCTTGCTTTCCGAGCAAACGTATCAGATTCCACAGACGGGAGCTCAAAGTGGTCGAAGTGTAAATGCTTGCCTCGTTGCCCCCCGAGTCTGCTCGGGCTGTACAGTACTGCAGGGGCGCTCTAACGAGAGCCTCATTCCCAGCTCGCCAGTCCCAATACACCCCTGCTGTGCAAACAGGCCCTTCACGGTACGGCATGTTTCAAGTCCCTTGCCTAGTCTGTGTGCCTGGGTCTGTAGCACGTTACGCGCCGCACGCAGCATCCAGAGTATCGCTGGCCACTTGGCTGTCGGCGGCTGTCTGCCCGATGAAAGATCTTTATATGGCTGCTAGACATGCCGCATCTACTTGTGCTCCGTACTGAGGTACTAGATCACCCTCCTCTGCGGATACAATGGCGCGTACAGATCAAGACCCCAAATCTGCTTTTGCCATGGAATCACGAACCGAGGACGGCTCACTGTTGCACCTGAACTCGAATCGGGACACTTCACCATCTCAAGACCATAAATATACCAGAAGGGCTCGACGCCTTTTGTCCCCGGGGGCCCTTGGCGAGAGCTTTCTGGACCTTCTCGCGGCAATAGCCTGCGCCTACTTCATCGTCTTCGCTGCCTTGGTCTATTCCAGACGCGATGAACCTCTCAACCGGTCAGGGAACGAGGAGTTGCTCGATGCTGCCAAATATGTGAGTGTGGCTTTGCTGTTCGTCTGTTCTACTATGCTCGCCTGTCAATATACCGAGAACCTGTCTGTTGAATATGCGTTCTCAACTCTTTCCCGGCAAATGTTGGCACCAGTGCACGATATTATGTTTGGAATCTCCTGTCTATGCCTCACATTTTGTACTGGCTTCTCTGAGCACTAATTGAAGTTAGAACCCGACCATCTTTCCAATCCTGTTTGCTGGTGTAATCGGGAAATTCCTCAAGGCGGTCGCAGCCATCAAGCTCGAAAATGGCACTTCCGTACTGTCACTCGAATATCTTCTTCAAAGCCGGACCGTCTTGAGCACTGTCATGGCACCGCTCATTCTGAAGACGGTTAATTTACTTACGCCCCTCCTCTTCGTCCTCTGGGCGCTCTCACCGTTGGGTGGCCAGGCCGGGCTCCGAGCAATATCTACCAAGGATGCCTTCACAAATACAACCAATAACTTCACGTATCTGGCCTTCGTGTCACCGTTCACCAACGAAGGCGTCAACTCGGCATCGGCGGAGCCCCTTGTCCCCATCAACGCCATCTTCACCTCTTCGATCATAGGGTCTGCCAAAGCCAAATCTCTGCCTCAGGATCAGTACGGCAATGTCAAAATACCCCTGTACGAAAGCCTACCTCCGTTGTCATCAGGGAACGCTTCAGAATGGAGGTCAGTTCCTGACGATGGTGAGTACCAGTGGAGCTCCCTGACTGGGCTGCCGATCCATGGCCTTCCCTCCGGCGGGGTGTCAAATTTCCATATGGAAACCGGGTACATGGTCACGACGTGCAATGTGTCGGGTCACGATTGGTCCGATGGGTACAGACAAAGCCTCATGAATCAATCCTTATGGAGTGGTGCGAACTATGCCTTCACGATAGGCACCGGCAGTCTCTTTACCCAATACAACTTCAGCTTCTTGTCTCTCGATCTCTTGGACAGTGGCTCAACAAGCCCGACGGACAAGATCCTCACCATCGCGAACTGCACCGTCACCATGCGTTACGTGGAAGTGCAAATAAAATGCGACGGCCAGACCTGCGAAAGCACCGCTGTCCGGCCCTCAACCAATCCTGCCAATCACACTGACGGGGCTGGATTGACCAGCCTCGACGAAGCCCACTTCACGCCGATCAATGGCCTTGGCCAACAGAGCACAATGTACATGTCATTCCTCGCCGACTTCACCAACGCGACGAACCCAGCCGTGGGCTGTGACACGTCATTCTGCCCTCCGAGTGCGATCGAAGCATACCTCGCTGATCCGGCAAACACCGTGTTACAGACTGCGACCACCAAGCTCTGGAAGTTGGGGGACGAGATAATCTCCCGACGTTTCACACAGCTGTTCAATACCTACTGGATCGACAGCGTCGCGCCCGCGGCCGTCTCGGGCAATTTCACCCTGGAGTCTGGAACCACGCAACAGTACAACACCGATAGCACGCTCGGCACGATCACAACCACCCAGCGAGTCATCGAGTGCAACTACAAATGGCTTGCGATTCTGCTGGTCTGTTCGCTTGTTTTATTCTTCATCGGCCTCGCCACAGTGGTTCTGACAGCGTTGCGCCGTGGGCCCGATATACTGGACAGATTCAGTCCCCTGTTGAGATATAGTCGGTTTGCGAACATTCCTCACAAGTCGTCGATGGAGGACGCTGTGGACCAGTCGAGGCGGTTGCGTAATGTGACGGTCCGCCTGGGTGACATCCGCCCCGAGGAGGAGGTCGGGTATATCGCAATAGGAGTCCTCGATGGGACTCACCCGGTCCAGAAGTTGAGCACTAGGAGGACATACGCATGACATATGACATCCGATATTCGATATCCGAGACGGTGAATACACCACCTCGAAGTATGTATTTAAGCCGCAGGGGTATACCCCAGCACCATACACGAATGGTTGCATCAGTTTCTTCCAAAAGTTTGGCACCTACTTGAGGCCCGGCCAATCTAACGTCCGACCGGATTAGATGAGATCAAATCGGATCGGCTCAGCTCAGCTCAGCTCAGCTCAGCCTGTAGTGTGTGATCTCGCGAGACGACGGGTTGACGCTTGGGGAACACGATGCTCTAAATCTCTTGAGCACGGTTGAACCAGGCTGTGCCTTGCACGTGGAGGTAACAGTGGACGTGCAAGACGGAGTGGCAGAAGCCGCTCCACGGTTATTACTAGTTCCAAGAGATGTGTACGAAATTATTACCATCGTATCCTGTTATACTATTCTCAAAAGAAGTAAGGGGAGATTAAGATGAAGGTAAGTCGGAAGTGAGAATTTTACCAGGCACAGGGTATCGCTAGATGTGAAAATTGCTCAGCTCCCTTAAAGACTCAGTCGGACCACGCCGCTTTTATTACTACTCACCCTCTTCTGACCTTCGCTTTTATAAAAGCAATATCGGGGCAGTATAAGTCAAACATAGAAGATCGTTAACCTGAATGAGACGCCTCAACCTGCTCTACCTCGAATACTGGAAGAGAAACTCCTGATAGTAGTTTCGAATGTTGACCATAAAGGTCGCAGGGCATTCGTAACACAAAGTAGCACATTAACTTGTCACCTAGGATGTTGAGATATTACAATGAAAAGTGCGTACTCTGTACATCTTCTGTGTGCGCAAACTTCGTCGCAGGCACATGTTATTCGGCTGTTAGGGGCAAGCCGACGGCCAGATCGGATAAGAAAATGAGGAGGGCCGAGCGAGGCTCACGGACCCTCATTAGGTGGCAGTGCGGGCAATATCTGGCCGTAGGTTTCGCCTGCACGTGCGATAGTCACACCACCGCGACAGTGCAACGGGGTGGATCTTCCATATATTGATCCAATGCATACGAGGCCAACAGCTGAAGTGGAACTGGTATGACGAAAACCTTGTGACCAGTGAGTGACATTGATGACCCATTTAAAGAGCAGGTAAGTCCAGAGTCCTAAGGTAGTGGCTGAGTTCAAATCAAACATTCACGCAAAGAATATCATCACCCATCATCATCATGTATTACAGCAGCGGCAACTATGAAGCTTTCGCTCGACCACGGAAGCCGGCAAACGTCGAGAAGAAGAAAGCATGGTTTGTAGGATCCGGTCTTGCCTCCCTGGCAGGAGCGGCGTTTCTCGTGCGAGATGCCCAGATGCCAGGAGAGAACATCACCATCCTTGAGGAGCTTGGTCTCCCTGGAGGAGCCCTGGACGGCATCATGGAGCCAGAGAAGGGCTTCGTCATCCGCGGCGGAAGAGAAATGGAGGACCACTTTGAATGCCTCTGGGATCTCTTCCGATCTGTGCCATCGCAGGAGATCGAGGGAGCCTCAGTGCTGGATGAGTTCTATTGGCTCAACAAAGATGACCCCAATAAATCCCTACAGCGAGCAACCGTCAACCAGGGACAAGATGCTCATACCGACGGTCTCTTCGGACTAAGCAGCAGTGCCCAGAGAGACATTATCCGTGTCTTCCTGGCGACTCGGGAGGAAATGGAGGGCAAACGCATCAACGAAGTCTTCGGCCGCGACTTCTTGCAGAGCAACTTTTGGCTCTATTGGCGAACAATGTTTGCATTCCAGGAATGGCACTCGGCACTGGAAATGAAGCTCTACCTGCATCGATTCATACACCACATTCATGGCCTGCCGGATTTCTCTACTCTCAAGTTCACAAAGTACAACCAGTACGAGTCATTGGTCCTCCCGCTTCACAAATGGTTGCTCGACCACGGTGTCAAATTCCAGTACAATACCGAGGTAGTAGATGTCGACTTCTCTCTGACCGACGGCAAGAAGCAGGCCACGCGCATTCACTTGGTTAAAGACGGGCAGAAGGAAGGAGTGGACCTTGGCCCGAATGATCTGATTTTCATGACGATCGGATCCTTGACCGAGAACTCCAGCCTCGGTGACCACCATACACCAGCCAAGCTCAACGAAGGACCAGCCTCGGCATGGGATCTGTGGAGACGCATCGCGGCGAAGGATCCATCTTTCGGTAAGCCTGACGTCTTCGGCGCTCACATCCCCGAGTCGAAATGGCAGTCAGCCACGGTGACGACCTTGGATAAGCGCATACCCGAATACATCCAGAAGATATGCAAACGAGACCCCTTCAGCGGCAAGGTCGTGACCGGCGGCATTGTCAGCGTCAAGGACTCCAGCTGGCTTCTCAGCTGGACGGTCAACCGACAGCCGCACTTCAAGAAGCAGCCACGCGATCAGATCGTCGTGTGGGTGTACTCACTGCTTGTCGACGCGCCCGGCGATTTCACCAAGAAGCCCATGCAAGACTGCACGGGCGAGGAAATCACGCAGGAATGGCTGTACCATCTTGGCGTGCCGGTCGAAGACATTCCCGAGCTCGCAGCCACCGGCGCCAAATGCGTGCCGTGTATGATGCCTTATGTGACCTCGTTCTTCATGGCTCGTCACGCAGGCGACCGACCGGCCGTGGTCCCTGAAGGTGCGACCAATTTCGCCTTCATCGGCCAATTCGCCGAGTCGACGCGCGACACCATTTTCACGACCGAATATTCCGTCCGCACGGCCATGGAAGCTGTCTATCAGCTGCTTGACGTCGAGCGTGGAGTTCCCGAGGTGTTTAACTCGACTTACGACGTTCGTAAATTGCTCGCGGCGACCAGTCATCTTCGCGATGGGAAGGCGTTGGATGCGCCTCTCCCGGAGTTCTTGCGCAATTGGATTGTACGGAAACTTGACAACCAAGTTGGAGAGCTTCTTCATGAGAATCACTTGATATAGACACTGGGGATTGTTATGTAAGATAGGTCCCAGTAAGAATACTTAATACCAATTCATGAAAACTCCCGGTCAAGGCACAAGACAGGTTCTCGAATCTCCAATCTTGACTTCTGTCTGGCTCCAAGCGTCCGCTGCAACACTTCACGCGTTAATTGGATATGGAAGC
Source organism: Capronia americana (assembly GCA_016110215.1). Taxonomy (NCBI): domain Eukaryota; kingdom Fungi; phylum Ascomycota; class Eurotiomycetes; order Chaetothyriales; family Herpotrichiellaceae; genus Capronia; species Capronia americana. The sequence goes on from JADWQD010000017.1 coordinate 484,963, forward strand.
AGTAGAACAGATCGATAATCGTGCGTCGCATAGTCGAGACAGTGGTCAGAGTTTGCTACCTCGGTACATACCTCGCGCGTGGTTACGAGTTAGCACATGCAAACAAGCTCGTCGAGCCGAGAAATGCCACATGCACATCGAAGCGACGCCACCATTGATGAGACACGGATGATCACGTGGCACATGGTGAGCAGTGAGCACAGGGCGGCGTCACCCTGGGCCCGAAGCGGGGTGAGGCGCCAGCAAGTTTTAACTCACCTTGGCTCCCACTTGCAGCCTCATGCTCGCTGCACCTGCTGGTACTCCACCTCGATCTTTATCTTCATCTATCAACATCACTTGTCAATCTGCACTCTCTCGTTCGACAGGTGACTGTCCTGAGTACGATCGATGCTCGATTGACAGATGCGGAGGATTGACGGGACGACCGGTCGGGCTCTACAACTACACAATTTCCAGTTCAAGAATCTGGTGGCTAACGCTTCTATCTCAACTGAAGGCTAGGTCTTAGTCTCGGCCTGCAACCTACATCGTTCCCCATGGCTTCGAGATCAGCGAGCCGGTCTGAGGGCGAGCTCCTCAGCTCAGACTCGGAAGCGAAGGCAAAGACCGTACCATCTTTCCGCGATAACAGCAAGGTTGACCGTCATACCAGACCATCTTCTATCCCGTACAGCGCTGCATCTAGATCCCGCCGATCGCGCTCGAGATCCCCATACCGAGCTCCCAAGGGTGGCAAGCGCCCACGAGGTCATGACCATTCGAGGAACAGATCACACCATGAGACGCGCACTTTTGCTGTGAGGTACGAAGACGACGCCCGCAGCCACCACCGCCACGACCCATACGATGAAAGACGTGCAAAACGATCCCGAACCTTCTCTCGAAGCCGAAGTAGGAGTCGGTCCCCGTACAGGCGCTCACGACAGCCAGATGACGGCAGAGATGACACGATGAGGGCAGCAGATCGCTCAGCGCGAAAAGATGGTGAGAACAAGAGTCCGCACAATCCTCTTGCAGGTACAAAACCACAAAGCTCACAGGGTGGCCCCTGGGACCATTCAGACTCTAATTCGGTATCTACGCCAAGCCACGCCGTCACAGAAGAAGGTTCTAGAGTCGGAGTTGACAGCTCTAGTGGCCTGCAGCGGCAAGAAAACCCAGATGAGCCTGAAGAGTCTAAGCCGCTTGACGAGGCTGCTCTGATCGAGGAGAGACGAAAGCGGAGAGAAGCTATCAAGAACAAGTATCGCGGTCAGGCTCCACCACTACTGGTTCAAGCTCTTCACCTTGGCGCCGACTCAATTTCAGCAAGCCCTGGTGCGGAAAGCTATACATCAACACCACGGAGATCTGGTATGTTGTGTGATATTTCTTCGCAAGGTCTTAAACTAATGCCCCTAGAATCTCCTACGGCTTCTTCGCCACGAACACGCAGAAATTCGTCCGCACCCCAATCTCCAGCAGAAATCAAGTTCGAGGGCGATGCAGATCTGACTAACGCCCACACAGCATCCCCGGCCGAAGATGGACCTTCTGCCGCTGATTATGATCCAACAGTCGACATGAACGAGGAGCGAGCACGGCATGATAAGCGTCTCTTTAAGGAAGATGAGAGATCCCTTGAGCAGTCGCAACAACACGTGCCTGTGGACACTAACATGTCACCACCTCCACCCTCAAAAGCCTCCGGTGAGTTGGACATGTTTGCGGAAGACATGGACGAGGACGATATGTTCGCAGAGGCGCCCATGAAGCCGAAAGCCGAGAAAACGACTGCACAAGCCCTTGATATCAGACTCATGGACAACTGGGACGACCCAGAAGGATACTACGTCACGATCCTGGGTGAACTGATCGAGGACCGATACCACGTCACTCAGAATCTTGGAAGAGGCATGTTCTCATCCGTCGTTCGAGCTACAGATAGACGGACTGGTAGACCAGTGGCTCTCAAGATCGTCCGAAACAACGAGACCATGCGAAAAGCAGGCATGAAAGAAATCGACATCCTCAAGGACATCGCGGCAAATGATCCGGAGGACAAGAAGCACCTCATCCGGCTTCACCGCTCGTTTGACCACAAGGGCCATTTGTGCATGGTGTTTGAAAACCTATCTATGAATCTTAGAGAAGTGCTCAAGAAGTTTGGGAGAGATGTGGGCATTAACCTCAAAGCGATCCGGGCGTACTCTCAACAGCTGTTCTTGGGTCTGAGCTTGTTGAAGAAGTGTCAGTACATCCATGCGGATCTGAAGCCAGACAACATCCTCGTCAACGAAGCGAGGAGCACGCTCAAAATTTGCGATCTGGGCTCTGCGTCTCCCATTACCGAGAATGCTACCGCCCCATACCTGGTATCTCGCTTCTACCGCGCCCCGGAAGTCATTCTTGGGATTCCATATGACTACGGAATTGACATGTGGTCTATTGGCTGCACACTCTTTGAGCTCTACACCGGAAAGATACTATTCACGGGACGCAACAACAATGGCATGTTACGTGCGATCATGGAGTGTCGCGGAAAGTTCCCTCACAAACTTCTCAGACGCGGTACTTTGACCTATGAGTACTTTGACAACTTGCTCAATTTCCAGGCCCAAGAAACGGACAAAGTCACAGGTCGAACGGTGGTGAAAATGGTCGATATCAAAGCCAAACCGGTTAGAGATCTGAGGTCGCGGCTGATGCCCAAGGACAAGAAGATAAACGAGCAGGAGAGAAAAGAGCTAGATCTGTTTGTGGACCTTTTGGACAAGTGTTTGGACTTGCGGCCAGAAAAGCGGATCACGCCCAATGATGCACTCAAGCATCCTTTTATAACTAGACTGAAGCCATAGCCGGTGGGCGAGGTCGAGCGCCGACCTTGGCAGCTGATGGGCTCATCTTGGCAGCTGATCGATTGACTCTTGGCAGCTGCTTGAGAGTCGCCGGTAATGAATACGATTGGGGCAAGCTGCAGCTGGTGGCTGGTTGATACATATGCTTGTGTCTGTGCATGACAGTACGACCGAGGTCATTCGCACGACAGATGGGCTTTTCGTCTGTACCCATACGGTGATGGTCGCCGTGAGGCATGCTGTCTTTACAGGCCCGGGGAAATGTACAATGTCCTGCGATCTTCCGAAACAATACCACTCGGAGTTGCTCTAGTGCGAACACGACGTCCGCAGACACGAGAATTGTGCTCCGTGCTCGGGCCTGACCCAGGGCACATTTTGCGCCTAATTCACCCTTCCACGCCCCCATCTCGTGGAACGAGTTTGCCAGTCGGGCGCCTTAGGTGTCACAGACTAGTGGGCCAGTTAAGTACGTCTAGAATCAGCTGCCGTTGCAGTCCTTCTACTCAACCACAAGATGGCAAAGACCACGGCGTATCTGGCATTGCTCTTCGTTGAGTTATTGGTGAGCGCAAACGCCGGAGAGCTTTTAACAGCCGACAAATGTCCTGACGACCCTAACATCCCATGTATCCTCTTCCCTCCGGCAAAGAATCAAATCTACAACTTTATAGATGCCATCGTCGTCACCTATACCTCGCCGTGGACAGGAGGGGTGAACCTATCGCTCAACTGTTGGCCGAGTGCAAACCATGCAGACCCATCGACCGAATTCGTCCACCTCGTGGACGATGACCTCTTTTGCTCTAACTGTGCGTCGCGAGTTCCCTCTTTTTTTCGCGCTCGCTATCCTACCCCGAAACCATCTCTGATGCACATCTAGGCGCTGGCAACGGCAGTTACAAGTTTCAGAACCTCGACATCGCACTCAATGGCTCAATCACATATCCCACACGTTGCTGGTTCGCGCTGGGACCATACGAGGCTGACGATATACCATCTTCTACGCAAACGGCCTCCGGAACGATGACCACAGTGATAACAGGCGGAAACTTCACCTTGGTCAAGAACATGAGTGTCCCGGAGAGAACACGACTGTTAAGGTCGCTCGTGTGGACGGGCCTGAGTGGCGCAGTGCAACTCAGCATTATCGCCGGTCTTAGCGCCATCCTGCTGGGTTCGCTCGTCGCGACAATACTCATAGCGGTAAAGAAAGGCCGCGCGCTGGAGGATCCATTGAACCCGGCATACAGCGGACTATTCGTGGCAGAACGTGACGGTACTGTATCCTACAGGGTACCTGACGGCCGAGCATCTGATGCGGGAGGCTGGGCTAGAGGAGGCTCTCAGGCGAAGGAGCTATTGGACGCTGGGGGAAGCAGTTCACACCCGCTGCTAGGTGGTGGCTCGCGCGACCGGCGATATTGAGTAGTACCCGTACTCGGTAGAACTAAACGCGTTTCTGGGTTTCATAGCGAAAGGCGCGACGGAAGGAAAATCTTGGCATTGCGGGCTCGGGCCCCGAACAGAAAGGGGAAAGTTTAGCGACACGCGTCGCGTACCTCGTATTTCTGCTACATCGCAACATGTAACTTTGCTGTTCTGGCGCATAGAGTAGCAAATCGCCCACTGCTCTCACGTCGTCGATTCTGCCGTTTCTGCCGTCCATCTCACTGTCCTCTGTCTCATCGGAAATGAATGACGGCGTTATTGGCGTTCCTCTTCACAGAGCCTGGGCGGCGTCACGACCCGCGATGCGACCAAATGTCAAAGAGCGCAGTACGCTTGTCGCAGGGGGATCTGCAAATCATATCAGTCTCCATGCGAGAGGAAATGCTCGGGATCAGCTGGCGGTGGCAAGAAGCGAGCCGTTTCCAGCCTTTCGGAGCCTTTGCTGCTGAGGTCAAAGGCCATGCACTTACACTTCGCAGAATTAGCACATATCCAGATGAAGCGGAATGATTGGCTTACCTCGTTATAGAATAGGCCGCTTAGCTCTCCAGCGCAGTACAGGCCTGTTCGGCGTCAGCGAGACCGACTGTATACAAACACTCAAGCGGTCTCCCCAAGTGCCGTTGTGCTTACCTGGAATCGGTACTCCTGTTGTGGAAAGCACCCTGGAGTCAAGGTCACACTTCAAACCGCCATACGTGAATGTGAGTTGGGCTGAAGGCAGTCAGTACAGGCTCAAGCCGCTGCGTCCAAAACGAATTACCTTTCATGGGGTACCTGGTCACCATTAGTCTCAATGCGGGCTTCTGTTCGCTCTGGAGAGTCTTACCCATAGTATGGGGGCTTGTTAATTGGGTTAGCCCAGTTCGTCTTATCAGGTGAGAGACTGCCAGGAGTATCAGCGTCAGCTTGCACAGCGCAGGAGGTTATCTTCGGGTCCATACCCATGAGTCCTCTTGCCGTCGAGCTTCATCAAATTGAACTCATTGTCGTTGATGCTGCCTTCAATTAGTAGCATTCAAGACATTGCAGGCGGGAGCTTACGCCGCGTTGTATTCGTCTACTGTTTTCTTCAGCTCTTTCGGATCGAGGCCCAGCTTCTCGGCCAGACCCTCGATGGTATCGCTCTGCTCCGGCTCTTGGTCCGTGGTGTCATAGACCCAACCGGGTCGGAATCGCTCCATGATGGGGCTGTCGGTGACGCTGCGGATCGGTCAGAATGGACACAAACTATCAAGGACATGGCCCGGCCCACAAGTATGATTTCTGGTTCTGGTCTACTCGGCGTCAGCCAACATCCCGTGGTCAAAGCGCCCTCCCAACTCACCTCGCCAAGTCTCGAGTGCGATCATCTCGAATGTCGCGAAGAGGCTACCAATGTCAGCAAAGGCCAGTTTCCGGTTCAAATACCACGCACTGTCGTTTGCCCTCGTCATAAAACCGCTTGCAGTGCCTGGAGGTCGTCAGTCCCGCCAACCAGGATACGGAGGTGTCTTGTACTCGTTAACAACAATACCATAGTTGTGGCCCCAGATCACAGCATCAGGCTTTTTGGCTCTGATATCGACGAGCTCACACTGGCATGTGGTTAGCCGTGCGATACAAGGTGTCGGAAGCACTCACATGCATGCCACTCAACGATCCCGCAGTGGCAGCGCCAACCTCCAAACCCATTCTCAATCCAAAGCCGGTGTTATACTTCAGGCCGGGGGCGATGAGCTCAAGGTGTTCGGTCCGTGGTCCAACATATTTGCCTAGCCTGTCCTCGAGTCATGATGTGCAGTCAGTAGGTTTCCCAGGAAGCTTACATTTCGCGATTGCCCTCGAAACCGCCGCAAGCCAACATGACTTTCTTCCCATGGACTTTGGTCATATGTCCGTCGGCCTTCCGTACCTTGACGCCAGTGACCGTGCCGTCCTCGGTAGTGAGCAATTGTTCCGCTTGCGTCTCCCAGATGATGGTCACGTCGTCAAATTTGCGAATACTGTCGAAAAGAGCATTGATGATCGCGTGTCCGCCACCCTATTGCAACCATCAGACCGAGTCTGCAACTTCAATTGGTGTGGACTTGACCTCTGGGAACACGAAATGCTGATCTTGGAGTTGATCAGTATAAGCCGAGGTGGCAAAGTTGACGAAGATCACTCACTGGTATCGAACTCGAGAAACACGTTCTTTTCGTCATGATGGTTGAATTTCACCCCGTCTATGATCATAAGCAAGGCGGTCGAACCTCGAGCATCCGGCAGACTCACGGTCGATGAGGTATTGGGCGGTGATTGGCACTTCCTTCTCCATTTTCACACAATACTCCTGGTCGGCGAGTCCCTCGCTTGGATGCTCTTGTCAGCGGCCATCAATCTCGGAGGTGGAGTTTGACCGACCTGACGCGCTGCGGACTGTCAGCCAAGGCTCATGGAGTTGCAGAAAGACTTGCTGCTTACTTTCATTTCATGCTTCCAACCAGGATCGAAGTTGTTGTCTGGGTCGTTCAGCACCATATGTCATCCCTACACCACTCGTTACACACCTTTGTCCAATCGCAGATACGCCATGGTCCATCTAGACGGGTTCAGCTCGGATTGTCATGCCGGGTAATGTCAAAGCATACCTGCTCGCGCCACATCGTTCGCCGTCCTTGCCAGCCTCGATGAGGGCCACCCTCCCCCGTTTGCCCAACTTCTTGCACTCTTCGAGGAAGTTCAATGTGGTCATGGAGCCCTGTGGGACAGGTCAGCTTCGCGTCGTAGCAAGGGTACAAGCCAACGTACAGCAAATCCGCTGCCCACAACGACAAGGTCATACACTTCCGGGCTCGATCCCGTAAGGCTGCTCACGACTTGGCTCACTACCGTCGCCATCTTGAAATAGGAGAGTAGTTCTTGGCCTAGACGAATAAGTTGATATGAAAGACTTCTGTGTTGCAAGTACGGATGTGAAGCTCGAGCTTATGGGCAAAGCAGGCTGTGGATTCTACTCCCTCCGGCGTCTTTAATACTCTCGCCTGCCTGCTTCTTACCCCTCAAATCGACGCTTTATTCAGGCAATGCTAAACCCTGCACCCCGCAAGGGACAACAAATCGCACGACGACAGCCTAGAAAAGGCGGCCGCATCTGGTGGAGTAGTTTTGCCTGCATCAGCATGTGCGAACGGGCTTTCCCCGCAGGACAACGAACCAGGTGAGCGGGACCGGTGCTGGGGCTGGGGCTGGTCCTCACTCCATCAACACACACACTGTCCTCGGACGAGACAATGATGTGTCTAGGGAAATCCACTCGTCGCCAATCGCGGCGCAGTGTTTGCTCGAGTCAATGTGGAGGTTATACCCTCGGCGAGAGTCCGCGACTAGCGACGTCACCCCTCCATCTCCGAGATGAGGGACAGGTTCTCGGAAACATGGACGCAAACCTTAATGATGGTTTCGAGCGTCTCGAATGCTCGAACCTCATATCCGAGGTTGTCGCCGCTTCCTTCTTCTCCTACGAGTACCCCAAGCGACGGGGCCACTACGCTCGAGTGAGCTCATTCGACATATTCATCGTAGGGCCCACGATTCTTACGTCCGTACCTCGGACACAAAGAGAGCTAGCCAAGGAACCATTCGCTCAATGTTGCCATGTTACGTCTAGAGGCCGGTATGGATGACAAAATACTGTGTGCCTTGAACGCTGAAGAAGGTTGTCGTGGTGCGAAGCCTCCACATCTTAGTCGTCACAAGGCAGTTGACTGACTCTCCATCCACCGATATCTCCCGTCTAGCCTTAGCGAGCACCGAGTACCCTGCCCAAGCACAGCACCATAGCTCCGAGAATAGGAGATGTTGTCGGGTTGACTCGATTTCGGGTCTATGGCGGCTTGTTATTAGTTTCTCGAACTCGACTCGGACAGCCGTGCGAGAACGAACATCTTGCGAGTGAGGCACGCTTCGGGGATGTCATCACACTTGTTATGCCCTCGTCGTCTTAGCGAGCGAACTCGGAGATCCAAAAGGTTAAGGTAATGGCTCTGCAATATCGATCGGATTCCAACTTCTAGCAGAAACCTCTCCGGATTGACTCTACCAAGGACGAGAAAAGGTCCTTGCTTTAATGCGACTGCATTGGTTCCGGTGTTTTGCCATACCCGAATACCCCGTATGGAACTATTCATTGATTCGCTTGCGCTACCTATCCTAGCTCATGCTATTTATTTACTCTCCCCATCTCCAGCAGTTCCTCCAACTGAAATGCGGATCCGCACCATTCTCAACGACAAGCGACCGCGTTCTGCGTCGTTCAGTCAGTCAGTCAGTCAGTCGAATTTTCCGCGTGTGCGTGCGTGCGTGCGTGATCCATCCTCCCCTCCTCGTATATCCTACTGTAGAGACATAAAGTCGTAGTATCAACATAGGATAGCAGTGTACGGTAATTTTTTATTTATTACTTTATTAGTCCTATCCTTGTACCTTAGCACCGGGTAGCATTTGTTCTTGAAGGACGGGCGGACGAGGTAGGAATACGGCCCTGCTGATTGTGATTTTACCCAGTGAGCACCACAAGCAAGAGCAAGAGATAGGACGTCATTTTTTACTCGGAGATGTCTGAGAGATTTCTCGCCAAGCGCAGACACAAACAAGCACGAGCACGAGCAGGATAGGACGAGCAGGACAGGACGAGCAGGACAGGACGAGCAGGATAGGACAAGCAGGATAGGACTTCCGTGTTTTTCTTCCGTTCCATCTCGACGAGTGTTTGTTCTTACATATGTATAAGTACTGTATGCGTAGTTCTTCCCCTCCTTGTCGAGTGTTTGTTCTTCACTTGATGTACTACTGAGTATTGTGTGTGTATTCTGCATCAGTAGTGTAGTATAAGTCGTTTGAGTCCCGCGCCGTGCGTGACTGGGAGACAGTCTCGAATCTCGAGTCTCGAGTCTCATTCAGCCGTTGACCGTCTCGTCCGTATGAATAGAGGAGGCGTGCCATGCCCTGGTCCTAGCCTGCCTATTAATTCATGATGTGTTTATGTAGGTGGATTGGCGCTGAGATATGTCGAAAGTATAATACACCTTAGAGATATAATATATAAGGATAACTAGGGACTAGAAATATATACTATAACTCATCTGGCGGAGTTATGGCACGTGATGGATTAGACCCGTTTAGTATACGCACTAGCCGACCTTAAGTAATCGTGTATAGGGATGACGCTAAAAGTATTCTTAAAGAGTGCATAAGGGTAATAATATTCGTATTAACGTTCTTCTTAGGCCGGGCCACCTTTTCCTCGCTGCTAGGCCCGAAGTAGCTATACTCCTAGGGGATACGCTACCGTCGGCGAATAAGGCGCTGAAGAACGGTAAGGATTTAGTAAAGTCTTAGTTCTAAAGCTGCTTATAGAGCGGTACGGATATTACTTAGAATTAGAAGTATTAAGGTGATTAGGAGGCCTAAGCGCCGTCCTTAGCTGCTCTAAAACTTCCTATTTAGTATAGAATATAAGATCTCGCGGGTGTATATTCTAAAGCACCACTAAAACCGAGGTAAATATTATAATAAACTAGGAATATACAGACCGCGCAGAATTAGAAAAGTACTAATTACTTAGTAATATACCCTCTATAGATCGTCCGCACGCTATATATTCCTTAGAGTAGGTCTATAAGCTAGGAGTTAGAAGGAGATAGCTTAATCTCCCCCCTACTAGATTAAATTATTGATTTCGAACCTCGATATTAGGTCGTCTTCCAATATAGAGATCACTTTACTATAGAAGATCTCGCGGAAGCCTTTATCCTTAAAGCTGAACGACCTAGAGTATAGGTTAGGGTACGGATATAGATAAAACCGCACCGCGCGTAGATATTCTATTATTATAGTAATATCGTCCGAATATTCTTCTAGTAGGTCTTATATAATAGCCCGGTAGTCGCTACCACCTTATATATTAATATCGTCTTTAATTAAACGGTTTATATAGATCTTAAGTAAGATTATACCTAGGGTATAGAGGTGTACATTCTTTTATATAACTTACCCTAGGCTCCCTAGCGACCCTGTTTCGGTAACTATAGAGCGAGTAAAGGGCCTTCTCAGCCTGATCCGTTAATCTAGGCTTTAGCGAAGTATAAGACTAGAAGGTCCCAGGCTAAGGAACGAGATACCCTCAAAATTCTAGAGCGTCTACTACTATAAGCTTTTATATAATTAGAGAAGTAAATATATAAGGATTACTATAAGAATAGCCTTTTCCCGATATAACTATCGTTTATAGTTATAGAGTTTAAAGTTAAATATAACCTCGTAAAGAGATAGAATAGGGTCTTAATTAGGTAGCTTAGTGCTTAACTATATAATAGATATAGTATATAGTTCGCCCTTCTCGTTAATAACTAGTTAGAGGTCTACTTTACTTAGCTAAGCTAGTTAGCTCTCCTTATATATATCTTATAGCTTTTTTAACTTCTTATAAGGAGAGCTTATAGCCTAGCTCTTTAGGAGACCTATTCGCACTCTCTTCTTTAGGGGTTCTACTTACTCTAAGGCCTTTATTATTTTAACGGATATTCTATAGATTTTATTATCTAAGTTAAAGAGGAGGAGTTAAAAGTATAGATCTTATACTATAGTATTATAGTAATAGTATACGCTTAGCTTAAGGCTAATATTATACTATTTAAGAGGCTAATAGTTATAGGCTCTATAAATACCTTTATAGAGCTTCTCGATATCGCCGCGAAGTTAAAATATTATATAAGCTCTTCTTACTTACTACTTATATTTATATAGCTTTATATAGTTTACTATACTTTCTAACTTCTCTAGCGAGATATTATAAGACTTAAGCTCTACTAATATTTATAGTCTCTTAAGCTGCTTCTAGCTAAACTTAATTCTATTCTAGATATCTTACTACCTAGATATACCTTTCTAGGAAGTATTAAGGTAGAGCTATTCTAGCTTATTAACCTTACCTAGTGTTAGATCTTAGTAAGAAAGCGATAAAATATCTCTATATACTTACTAGATTATCGCCTTTTAAATTAACGTTTATTAAATTATTAAATTAAATTTACTTAGTTAAAGTACTATAGATTATAACTAGAAGAGTAATAAAGGGCTAATATATATCACTAAGTTCATCGCGTAGTTCTTTAACTATATTAGGACTTCGCTATATATCTCCCTTTAGCTGGTCGATTAGCTCGACCTAGGTATAGGGTGATAAGGCCGTCCGTCCTATAACCGCTTTAATATATAGGTATAGTAGCGTTCGCTATAATTTAAGCTTATCTTTATATTATTTAATGAACTACCTTTTATAGATAGCTCGCTTAACGAACTAAAGGCCGTTATAATAGTATTCTACCGCGGAGATAAATAAAGGTACCGCTCCTAGCACTAGGCTAAGAACCTTAATCCCCGATATAGATAATTAATCCGGATTCCGTAAAACTTATAGACTCTATAGAGTAGAATTCACTATATAAAACGGAGTAGACTTTCGTAATACTTTTATTTATGTTCGGCAGCTTTTTAACCGCCTATAAAAGCGGAGCGAAGTACGTCACGGGGGGGGGGGGGGGAGCTACTACTACTAGCTGCCTACGCTACGCCCTACTAATTTCTATATCCTAACTAATCGATTTTAGTAACGCTTATAGTCTTACTAGCTTAGTAAGTTTACCCTATAGTCTACCTTAATACTCTATAGCTAAAGCTAATAACTACTTATACTTAAACTTTAATAATCTTAATAGCCTAGGGCCTATAATTAGTAAGTATCTACTTACTATAAAGTAAGGTATATAGACTAAATCCTTTCTATATAGTATAAATAAGTTCGCTATCTAGTATAGTATAGGACTTTATTATAGTAAATTCCGCTAAATCCTTACCCTTATTAACTAAGATAAAGCTATAGCTCATTAAATACCGCTACTCTTTATATAGCTAGAAGAAATACGACCTATCCTAACTATCTTAGACCTTTATAACGAGTTTAAGTAATTCTAAGTCTAGGCCGATAATATAGGGGTATTTATATCCGACTATACGTCTCTTAACTATAGGCTACGCGAGGCACTTAATATTAAATAGGGTATTATATTATTACTATATAGTCTTAACTCTAATCTTACTAAAGGTATCCTACTTAAAAGGCTTATCGGCGTCGCTAATAAGTACTAGTATTAGCTCTCCTTAAGGAGGACTATAATTATAGCGACGAAGATAAGCCTATACCCGATATAAATAAAGAAGAGAGCTCTAATAACGATATAGAAGCACTGATAGACTTAGAAATTATACACCTAGAGATCTAGAATTAGCTTAACTATATCTCTAACCTTATCACTATAACGGCACATTATACTAATAGGATGAAGGCAGGGTAAACGCTGTGTAAAGGTATAGATTGCTCAATACGAAGAGACTAAACTAGAGAGAGAAGGAAAATATCTAAAAGGGACGGTCGCGCCTGGCCTCAGATGAAGGTATACCTCTGCTAAGGGTTCTGGTATGCGCGCGCACCGCTAAGAATCCTAGTCACGTGCAGCTAATTATATATGGCCGTATAACTTACACGGGTATATTACCTAATCAGGATAAGGCTTAGTAAAGCTCGATTCCTAATCTGGTAGCTGTCGCTATAATAATCTTTCTCTATATCTATACTAGTCTAGCTACTCTATATACTAGGCACGTCTCGTTCCGTAACATTACCCCCCCCTCTAAGGAAGCCTGTCCTTAGGCTTTATCGTCGTCAGTATAGTCCGGCGCGTCTTTATTATTCTCCTAATAGTGAATCCACTCTTATAATCATTTCGGGGGGCCTAGTTATTGAGGGTAACTATTATAATAGTCCCGGATCTTATATAGTGTATTCTTAAAGTTAAAGGCCGGGTACCACTCTAGATCCTCATCCTAGCCTAGCTACTAAACTTAATATTATAACCTACCATAATACTTCTATACGGCTAAGACTTCCTTAACTTCCTATTTATTTTTATCGTTTACCTTAATCGGCGGCGGGGGATTATTAACCTATCCCGGAAGGGGGTCTTCTACGGCCTTACGTAAACGGTCTAGAGAGAGGACCGGATAGATCTTCATCAAGTCTAGTAAGTCTAACTTAAAAGAGTTACCGACCTTCTCTAGTATCCGGAAAGGGCTAGCTATTTAGTGCGCTAGTTTTCGGCTTAGTTAATCTATTTTCTAGTTCTTAGTGGACACCTATACTAGGTCTCCTTCCGTGAAATCAACTTCCCGGTGATACTTATCGGCTTATTATTATTACTACGCTTATACACCTAATATAGTAGTATAGGCGGATTACTAGGCGTCTTATATCCTCTCTATATACTTTCGGGCTTCTTCTTAGCTAAGTCTTTCCTATACTATAGCCGGCTCACCTAGCTAGTTTTAATTAAAAGATATATAAGGCTTATATCTATTTTCAAAATAGAAAGAGCTTATCTTAATTAAATTATATAGTAGTAGTACTTATATAAAGTCTATAATTAAGAGAAGATTAGACTAGTTATCTTAATAGTAGTTAATAAATAGATAAAGTCGTTAATCTAGATATTAGTTTATAATCTCTATTTAGCCGTCTATCTAGGGGTAGAAAGCGGTAAATAGCTTTAACTTTATACCTAAAATATAGTAGAACTCCGTTTAGAATATTAAAATAAATTATAGTCCTTAATTAGATATAATAGTATCTAGGGGTCTATAGTTATAGTATATATATATAATAAATAGTTATACTATATTCTTTATAGTTATAGTTTTTAAATATAGTAGAGAGTATACTTATTTACTTAGTCGGTCTATAATTACTAAGATATTATTAAAACCCTTTACGTCCTTTAGGAATAACTTAAAGTCTATAGAGATATACTACTAAGAGCGGTCGGGGACGGATAGTAACTTTAATATATCCGGAGGTAAATCTCGCGGGATAGTTATATAATAATAGATATAGTAATTTTAGATAAATTAGGTGATATCTTAAGGGAGGTTTAGCTAATAGTATTAAGTCTATAATAGTTCTATAGTTTTATTATAATCTAGATAAGCTATTAATATCTAGTTATAAACCTCTTTAATTAACTTTATATATAAGTAGTCTATATTAAGGACTACTAGTCGACCTTAGTATAGTAATAGTCTCTATAATAGTTTCTATAGGGCCTACTAATCTTACACCTTCTAATATTCTTTCTTTAGGGTCTCGCTTTACTTATTAGCTTATAAGACCCGGTCTACTAGAAGTAACGGCTCTATATTTAATAGAGCTAGCTATAACTCCTAATAAATCCGAGGATCTAATATTTCGGGGCCTAGTATAACTTATATTCTCTTATTCTATATAACTTCTTTCTAACCTTCTTATTCTTACTTACACCGGGTTAGGGCATCCGCTTTCTTATTCTAGCGACCCGGTCGGAATATAATCTAGAAGTAGTACTAGGAGAGCGATATTACCTATTAGGCTTAACGAGCCGTTAATTACCGCTTAGTTATAAAGTATTATAAGGCCTAATAATTAGTAAAGATTTAGAACTAGTTTATAACGCTCTATAGTTCTAGTTACTAATACTCTAAGGTACTTATAATAGTAAGTATCTCCTTATTATAGATATTATAGTTATATTCTATAGAGGCTATAGTCTTTAAGTAGTAGGCGATAGGGTACCAGCGGCCGTTAATAGGATTTAGCTATAATAAAACCGCTACTAATACTCTATTAGAGGCGTTAGTCTCTAGTATAGTTTATCGCTCCGGGTAAAAGTAGCTAAGGACGGGGGCTATTAATAGTCGTAACTTTAGTTCTTTAAACGCCTTCTAGTAATCTTTATTAAATAGAAAGGGGTAGTCTTTCTTAATTAGTTATATTAGGGGTTTCACTATCCGGCTATACTAGTAGATAAATATATAATAGTAGTTATAAAAACCTAGAAATAACTAAATACCCTTTACTATAGTGAAAACCTACTAATCCTTAATAACTTAGATCTTTACTAGGTTTATCTTAATACCTTCTATAGAGATTATAAATTCTAGATATTAGGTCTCCTTAACGCTAAACTCGCTTTTCTTAATATTAACTTATAGTCCGGCTTTCTGTAGATACTCTAGGACCTTCTTAACTTATTTAGCGTACTCTAGTTTATTCTTAGAATAGATTAGGATATTATTAAGGTAGACCGTAATAAAATTATCTAAGAAATTAAATAGAACGTCGTTTATATAACGCTAATAGATTATAGGCCTATTAGTTAATCTAAATAATAGTACTTTATACTTATAGGCGCCGTAGTAAGTCCGGAATATTATTAATTCCTCGGAATCTAGGTGTATTTAAATATAGTGAAAGGCTTACTATATATTAAACTTTATAAATATATAGGCTTTCTAAAGTTATACTAGGGTCTTATTAATTAGAGGTAATAGGTAATAATCCTTTTTTATTATAGCGTTTAGCTTCTAATAATTAACGTAAAAATATAGCCCCCTATTTAACTTCTCTATAAATAGTATAGGGGACGCGTATAGTACCTAACTTAGCTCGATAAATCCCTTCGAGAGATTCTCTTTAAGGTATTTCTTAATAAGGAGTAGTTCCGGTGTACTTTTCCGATAAAGGGGGCTATACCCTAAGGAGCTTTCACCTTCTAGCTAGATCTTATAGTTATATAGTCGGGGCGGAGGAAGAGTATTAGACTTCGCCTTTAAGAAGACGTCTTTAAAGTCGATATATTCTTTCGGGAGTAATTATTCTATTAGCTAATTATCGGTCTCTTCTTTAAGTTATCTATCTTTAAGTATCTATTTAATCTTATAGAGGCTAGTACTATAAATAGTATTATTAGCTTTCTTAATATTTTAATAGAAACCTACGGCTCTAATTATAGTGATATTAACTTTTACACTAAAGGTATTAACTAGGGGTAAAGTAATTTTTCTTTTAATTATTAGTTCCGATAGAGTTTAGTTAACCTTCACTAATTCCTACCTTATAATCTATAGCCGTTAATAAAGGTCCTATTTATATATTTAAGGGGTTATAGTATATAGACTAGTTCTAGTAGCCTTTACCGGTAGTACTTAGACTAAGCCTTATCTAGAGTTCATTTTCTATTATAGTATATTATAAAGTTAGGCTTATCGCCCGTTAGCTTATTATTTATCCTCTATCGCGAATATCCGGTCGCGTTTTTCTATATCTTCTTAGTATCGAGAAAGAATAGCCGTAACCTAAAGGTTTTTTTAAGGTGTATATATCTCTTTTATAAAGGTTGATTTATACTAGTGGTCTTAGGGCTAGAGTAGATACTAATTCTGTATATCTAGCTAAATATTAAAATAAGTAAATTATTTACGGCCGAGGATAACCTTATAACTCCCTAAGTCTAAAATAAGTATAGGGAGATCCTTTTATCGCCTCTTAT
Source organism: Capronia americana (assembly GCA_016110215.1). Classification (NCBI taxonomy): domain Eukaryota; kingdom Fungi; phylum Ascomycota; class Eurotiomycetes; order Chaetothyriales; family Herpotrichiellaceae; genus Capronia; species Capronia americana. The sequence continues at coordinate 501,692 of JADWQD010000017.1, forward strand.
TAACTTCTAGATATAGAGTTAATATTTCGGAGACGGGCTTTCCGGGTCTTCTATTATAGCCTTTCACGATATAGAGATACTCTAACCGTGTAGTAGTAATATTTAGAAATTAAGATAGGTCTTACGCGAGTTTTATATTAATAAAGATAAATCCGTTTACTTTAGAATTAGCTAAGGTAAAGGTTTAAACTATATATCTATTAAATAATAATTTATATAGTATAGTAAAGTGCTTTCCGCCTAATAACTAACTTAGATTAATAAAAGTTATATTAATATTATACTTCCCTAAGGAGGAGACTTCCCCTAGAGTTATTCTTTTCCCTATTCATCCTTTATATCCTTACCTACTTTAATAGCCTTATTCTCCGCCTTTAAAGGGTAGTTACGAGAGATGTATCTAGGTTATCGGTAAGTGAAGTAAGCGCCGGCTCGGCTTAAGGCCTATTTTATTATATTATTATAGGTGGGTCGAGTATATAGAGTTTAGCTGCCTTCTCGCTTAGGTATTAAGAATAAGGCCGGTGTTACTTAAGGGTTTAGTACGGGGGGAGGAGTAACTCGGGTAGCCGCTATAGGGGTACGCTTAGTCGCTAGTCTAGCTTTAATCCGGTTGATACGTTCCTAGAGGCGGTAGAGGCCTTAGTTAAGTACTTAGTAATAGTTAGTGATGTCTTAGTATATTATAAGTATTTTAAATATAGATAGGACCGTAGTCTAGAGGTTAATAATAAGCTTATTATATAGGTCGAGGTATAGGTCTTTAACGAGGATCTTTATAATATTAATAAGGTAAAGGAATTTTATATAGAATTTAGGAAAGGTCTAATTCTTTTTTATCACTAGTTATTAATATTCTTATTAAGTATTTAAGGTTTTATATAGGTTAATATAGATATTATTTAGAAAGTCTAGTATCTCTATAGCGTTTATAAATAGGTTAATAGTATTAGTACTATAGCGGGCCTATAGGAAAGTTTATACTTCTCTCTTTATATAGCTGAAGATATATACTATCTTAGTGCGCTCACCTTAGTTAGTGTTCATATTAAGTTTATTAAGGATCTAGGTCTTCCAGCTCTTATAGCTAGATTCAGCCTTACCATCGGAAAGCTAGTCGGGGTCCGGAAGGTTAAAGGGCTTATATCGTGCTGGGTCTAGTCCTAGGGTCGAGTTTTAGTTTCGTTTAATATAGTTAATAATAGCTTATTTCTATATAATCTAGGTATTAAGGTCGGTAATCTATTCTTTTTAGTTAATAATCTAGATTTAGTAGTCGTAAATAGTGCCTTCCTAATCTATAATAGTGTTTCGTCCCTAAGCTATTACTTCTAGGAGGGTCTATTTAAGTATCGCCTTAATATCTATAATAGTCTTATATCTCAGTAATTACTATAGTTACGGGGCTAAGTTAATATCGCCGGCTATATATAAGTCGTGTCGGTTTATATTAGTTAGTTCGGCTTCTACATTCTATTCGATGGTTAGTAAGACAGTATAGTTGTCGGCCTTAGGTTCATTTAATTCAGTCGGTCGTACTATAATTGGCGTGTTCAGTCCGTGACAGTGTAGTTGTCGGCTTCGGTTAGTTCGGATCGATTCGGTCGTGGTGGGATATTATAGTTCCTTCCCAGGATGGTTAAGGGGTGAGTTTAGTCTAATGTGACGGTACGTTATACTAATAGGATAAAGGTAGGGTAAACGCTATATAAAGGTATAGATTACTCAATACGAAGAGACTAAACTAGAGAGAGAAGGAAAATATCTAAAAGGGACGGTCGCGCCTGGCCTCAGATGAAGGCATGCCTCTGCTAAGGGTTCTGGTATACGCGCGCACCGCTAAGAATCCTAGTCACGTGCAGCTAATTATATATGGCCGTGCAACTTGCACGGGCATATTACCCAATCAGGATAAGGCTTGGCAAAGCCCGATTCCCAATCTGGCAGCTGTCGCCATAACAACCTTCCTCTATATCTATGCCAGTCCAGCTACTCTATATGCCAGGCACGTCTCGTTCCGTGACAATCACTAAGCTTATCTACTTAGCTCGCGTTATTCGAGTTTTAGGAGTGTAAAGTCGTGCCACTAAAGCCGTAAGGTATATATATTATAACGAGTATAGGATTAATTAGACTAAGGTATTCGAGGAGATATATTTACCGTCCGTTCTTCACTATTAGTTCTAAGTAACGGGGCCCCTACTACTAAGGCTATATAAAGTTATTTCTTCGCGGCGCCGGTAATTTATATATTAATAGACCTATTAGAAATAGCTCGCTTATAATAGAGTAGCTTTAGACTATACTAATTTCCCTACTACTACACTATTACTTCTAGACTAGACACCGCTATTCTAACGGCTAGGTCTCGCCGTTATATAGATTTCCGGAGCTAATATCACCGATTAATATAAGCTAGCCCTTAGTACTATTTACCCGCTAACTCTTATAATAATATTTCGAATAACCGAGTTAAAAAGGTTAGCCCCTTTTACTATTATAGTATCTATAACGAAACTAGTGATAAACACTATAGACTTTCTATAGCCGCCCTCTATTTCGGATAAGGCTATATATTTTTAGTATCTATACTATTACTTACTAATTAAGGTATATAAATATACTTTAGTAACTTAGAGAAAATATCTTCTTAATAACCTAAAACCTTTTATATATATTAAGCTAATCTACTCTAATCTATATATTATTTTAGAAACCTAGAATAACTAAATAAAATATTATAGATAGATATATACTATAGAATAGTAGTATAAAGGAATTAAGCCGGACCATCCCCCGTCGCGATTTATAAATCCTAAGGAGTATTCCGATCACCTCTTAAGCGACTATATATCTAATCTCTCCCTACACGCCGTAGCCAGAATAGTTAATAGAGGCGGAGGCCTATCTTAAGAGCCGTTTAAGAGCTGCCTATTCTACGATTTTCAATAGTATAGTAATATTTTAGCGAGCGCCTCATTAATAGCGCTAGAAATAATAAAAGCCAAATAAAGCAAGCTTTAAGGCCATATTTTCGACCATCTAATTTCCATATTTCTACTCGCCTTACCTAAAAGAGAAGACCTTAAAGACTCAGTAAGTAACGATAATCAGTCGGGCTTACGCAGGGGAAGCGTCCTAGTTAGTCTGAGGACAGAATTGTCAGACCGTTCCCCGCTTTCTAGCTTTAGATCGGCAAGTCAGCCGGAATCAGACTCACAGCGATCGCTACAGGGAATCAGTGGTCTTCCTCCTGCTCAGCGAACAACCACCCCGACACTGGCCAATGACGTTCCTAGTGAAGCATCAAGGAGATTCATTAAAGAGATAGAAAGTTCCGTCGAAATCACAAATCCTAAGGACAAACACACGTCAATCAATGCGGATGATGAGCGGGCCATCCGAGAACGAGCTGAACGTTCATCAAGGCGAAAACGGGCGCGTCAAAGAGTGCAACGAGTACAAGGTTCGCCACAGCGATCAGCGCCTCCAACACCAAATCTATCCCCGCTGCCAGAATCAGGATCTTCTCCCGTCCGTGCCATAGCATCTGTGGATCTAGAAGGGGGCTCTCAGGAGCATTTTCTCTTTGAACTTCGCAAATGGACCCACGAGGTCTGGACTCAAGGTCACTGGGATGCAAACCCGCTCGCGGGGCACGACCGTGGAACTCAGTGCTGTCGATCCTTGGTCTCAGATCTCACTGCTGGCGTAGATCTTTTCGAGGACGGAAGGCACGAATCTGCATGGCGGTATTGGAACTTTGCCTTCAGTCGGCTTCAGAAGCCAGATCTTTTCAAGACGTACCAACCCGAGGTGCCCATGCGCCTCCTCTTCGAGTCGGGCAGGCTGATGTCGAGTGGCCATGAGGCACTAGCTAAGGTTTTGCTGCAATCTATAAGCAAGTGGGCATGTTCCTTCCTGGACGATACGGACCCTCGTTACGCTCTTTTCGGCTGTTTCGCTGATATCGATCCATCGTCGATAAAAGATCTACATCCTCACGCTGCACGATTATTGTTTGAGGGCCTGGAAACCCGGTTGGCCCTTTCCAACCCGATGCTGGTTGAACTCCGCCTCACCACTACCCTCGATCTACTGTGGAATGACCCAAATCTGGACTTGTCGGAATGGATTCCTAGCGATAAGAGCATCCGCACCAGAGTGTATGGACACCCTAGCCTGTGGGATTCATATTCGCACTTGCTTCAGGCTTACGCATTCATCGCCAAGGATTCGTATGACGAAGCCGATGACCGTCTTGCGGAAGCTACCGACTCCCTATTTGCTGCAGAGAAGAAAAACATCGACAGCTGGCATGTCGCATGGACGTACTTGCGGATCGGAAAATTGGAATTTTCCAAAGAGCGTTATCCAGAAGCCCGTCGGAACATGAATATCGCGTTGAGATATAGCCAGAATGAAGTCGAATTCAACCACAATATTTCTGCGCAGATTTGCTTACACCAACTACGCCTGGCTCAGGTAGTAGATAATCGAGAAGACGTTTATTTATGGAACCGAATGCTCGAGAGTATAGAGACACAAGCCCAGGAGACGGAGAAGGAGATGGAGAAGCAGAGGGAGACGACGATAGAGAAGGGGAGGGAAAACGAGAAGGAGAAGGAGATCGAGGAGATAATGGGAAAGAAAAGACCTTCTTCGCCTCAAGGCCATAGGCATAAGACAATATAGTGTCCGTTGTTAGGAATAGACCTTTTGAACTGGGGCGAGGCTTCATTGCCAATAGGGGCTGTTCAGGCGGCGGCGGCACTGCCTCTTACATGGTTGCAGCGTTACATCTTGACGGTAGACCAATCAATAATAATGCAGCTGTATTGTATGCTTGTATGTATGCATGGCACTGCTGGCCCATATGCTATCCAAGTATGAATGAATGTATGCCAACAAAAAAAGGAAGGCCACACAGCCATGCGCTTGGACTAGTGCCTTAGCCAATCATAACGCAGAGATACGTGCCTGTACAATGTACAGGGCTATCCTACTTCAGCCTCGCCGAAGTGCAAATTTCAACAGCCGTAAGGTTCTTATAGCGGTTAAAAGCGGCGGCGCGCCTAGCCCTCGGCTATATTCGAAAGGGTGGGACCGCCTTGACCGCAGGCGGATTTCCCGCTAACGACTTTACGCACCAAAGGCTGAGTCCCTGTACGGAGTCCATCAACTACTAATGACTTCTTTACCCCTCAAGGACAATTGAGGGGCACGTCCAGTGTGTCAAGGCGAGAAGCTTCTCCTGGCACCCAACTCACTGTTTCGACGCGCGACCTCATATCGGACTTTTGAAACAATTTGATCAATTGATCAATACTTAGGATAATTACTTAATTTACACCTGTGTCCTGTCTCGTCCCTTCCTGTCCGGGCCTCGTCGTAATTACTATCTGCCAACATGGAAGGCGAATGTCTCTGCAAAGGTTCGTTCATTATTACATCCAGTGCTCAACGACTCTGACTTTACTCGCGGCGGTGGTGCCTCTGTGAGATGTCTTTTCCACACAGTATTAATCAACGTACGTGGCATTGGCAACATGGCTAATATTTAATCAAACCAATCGCAGCCGTGGCCGTCAAAGTCAACGACGACAACCTCTTCGGTGAACAACGACGGGGTCATATCTGCCATTGTAACAATTGCAGAAAAGTTGCGGGTGGGATGTAAGTCTGTGTGGTGTATTTCATTCACTCATTCACTCATGCATGCATACGCCCGCCTACTTGGAGATGACTATTCCCATCCTCACAGCTTTTTGCATTGAACCCTGATTAGCAGCACATGGAGTACTGGACGCTGCAGCCTCGCCACATACAAATCGCATCACATCACACATACGTTGGCGAGGGAGTGGGTGCATAACTAACGATCAATACGGATTGACAGATTCGGAACCAACCTGACCATCGAGGAGGAAAAGGTCGAATTCCCAAAGGGAAAGGGAAACATCAAAGTCTACAGTGTTAGTCCGTCGCTCGTTGGCCCGACGATCTCGATCTCGATCTCCACATATCCTTCGTCCGCTCTGCATCGGGTGTGACGCACTTCACTGATTACTTATTACCGCTGCGAAATTCAGGATCCAGACACTTCAAGCGGGACTCCGGTGCAGAGGTGCGTACACTAAACCATACTCCGCGGCGTCAGGGGCTGTTGGGACACATGCCTGGCGAAAAATCAAGCAATCAAGTGCTTGAAGCACATGACCTTAATTAGTACTTCCTGACAATGATTGGTACCAGATATTTCTGCCAAACATGCGGCGTCCCCATCATGAGCATCACGCCATTATATAAGGGCAAGATTGTCCTCAAGCTAGGATTGGTATGTGTTAATCTATGGCCACCATGTCCGTGACGAGGGAATATAGGGGCACTCACTGCGCTGTCTGCACTTGCTCATCGACTCGATGGACCGGGACGGGGACTGGGACAAGGAATCCCACGCTGACTGATGCTGGTATTACATAAAGTACCCCAAAATTCCCGTCCCGGAATGGGAATCTTTCGCGGAAAGGCGTCAACATTGGGAAAAACCCTTCGAGGGGACAATACAGTATAAGACAAAGGTGAGGTTTGCGAGAAGCCACTGATGGACAGGACAGGCCTTTTATTTTTCACTTTTCATGGCACACGATGAACACCAACTAACTAATGTCTCCTCCTTTCGTACGCTAGAGTTTCGGCGATAAAATGCCCGGCTCGCTTGAGAAGGCGGAGAAGGTCCAGGTTCAGTCGCAGTAGGAGGCAGGGAGGGAGCGAGCGACGGAAACGGACAGTGGTGCGAGCAAGTCAAGGGTTAAAGGACGGGATAACGAAGTATCGGGGAGTATTTGAGGGGGGGTTGATGATGATGGATGTCCGAAGTCCGTGCATTTGTGCGCGGGCACGCACACACACACACACACACACGAGAGAGAGAGAGAGAGAGAGAGAGAGTATGTGTGTGTGTTATGTGTCTAACGTATATATTCATCAATCTCTCCTCCTCTCATGCCATCAGGATCGCAAGAGGTACTAATTACCTTGCGTAGTAGATAACTTCCACAGCACGCTCGAATGGCGACGGATCACAACTGGTCAAGAAATTGCGTCGCATGGAGCGGATGCAGTCGTGGGGTGGAACCATGTATATAATATTATACTATTTCACTGTCCGAAATGGATTAGGTGAGTTGCGAGCGAGGCGTCATTGATTGACCTGTCATATGATATAATATACGCCTTCCTTGGTACGGACGAGGAGACTCTCGACAGTCTAAATGGTAGAGCAGACTAGAGTGACCGACTGGACCACGATGAATACTAAATACAGCGTTGTGGGCTGCCCGCTCATACCACAGCCGTGTCCTTCAACCCAAACGATTGCTCCGCCCCGATATACGTCCACCGGATATCCTCCTCTTTGACCTCCCCACCAGTGATCTGTACGACGACCTCCTCGCCGGGCACGATATCGAAGCCGTTATCGCTGAGGCTGACCCAGTCTTTCTTCTCCTCGAACACGAACCCGTGGACAGGTCGCCCTGCCGTGATTGTCAGGGTATCTTTCTCCGACGAGAGCGCGACTTTGACCCCTCGATCGGGGAAGACGAGGTATTTGATCGGATGGGGCCACGCCGTGTCCGTGCAGATGGGTTTGCCGTTGCGTATGAGCGACGCGTGGACGATATAAGGGTCCCATTCCGATTGTGGCGCGGGCTTGCCACTTCCATCGAGGCGGACTTCGACGTTCTGCATAATCTCTGTCGTCCCGTTCGCGTGAGCAGGAAGGGCCTTTCGGATCACTGGTTCAACGAGATCCTTTCCCGTCCTGATACTCACGGCCCTCACGATGAGATCTACTTTCACTTCTTCGGTGCCTAGATTCGATACCCACACATCATACGTCTTGTCCTGGTTCGCAACCGTCGGGTCACAATGGCCGGACGTCCACTCGTGAAACGGTCTGCTCACCCCGACGACCACAGGCTTCAAAGCTCGCTTGATAGCGTAGAAACTCGGCTTCTTGACAAGGAAGTAATCTACAACGGCCCATGACATCGTCGGCCACGTATCGTTGAACTGCCACAACAGGACGCCACCACATTTCCTCCTGCCCGCCGCGCCCCATTCTCTTCTCCATGATCGGTATGCAAAAGTCACAGCGTCGCTCTGCATGACCTGGCTTATGTGTGCGAAACCAGCGAGATCGTACTGGAATTTGAAGTTTTCAGCCATATAGGTCATTAGCCGTCTCTCGTGGTCGATGGCCCTGTTATGGTAGTCCATCGTCATGGAGCCGGGGTATTGCTGTCCGGATTGGGTGGCGATGTGGCTGATTATGGTAGACAGATGAGGGTATGCTTCCATGCCGAATTCGCTGACAAAGCGGCCGGACATGTCGGGGAGGGCAAGTTCTTGATATCGGCGCATGGAGCCGTGCCAGACTAAGACGATGGTCAGTTAAGCGTGATTCACAACGCCACTTCGAGTCGTTGACGGCCAGTAAGAAACGTGAGCAGCGTCACGAAAACGGAGGGCATGAGCGAAGCTGGCCGGAAAGCTCACCATTCCACTGATGAATATCCCCCACTGTTGGATCCCAGGTCTTCTTCCCATCTCCCCAGGGACTACTTGGATGATAAACCGCGCCTGGACTCTCCTCCTGCACAATCTTGGGTAACAAGTACTCGTAGATATACCTTGCCGGGAAGGTCGTGCTCAGCCAGTGTTCGGGATCCTTGTCGCCTTCGTAGTCATATTCGAGATTATGCTTCTCTTGGATTTGGTAGTCTTCGTTGTTGCCTGCCCAGATGGCTAGAGAGGGGTGGGATCGTAGACGGCGGATATTTTGACGGGCTTCAACTTCGATTTGAGACAAGAACGAGGGATAGGTCGGGTAGCTGGCGCATGCGAAAGCAAAGTCCTGCCAGACGAGGATGCCCAGTTCGTCGCAGGCGGAATATAATGCGTCATCTTCGTATATACCGCCACCCCAAATCCTGTATGTGTTCAGTGAGCGGGACTGCTGTTCTTCACCAGATAATTGGAAGCAGTAAACTCGGCATCGACATTGGCAGCAGCGGCAATACTCACCTCGTCATGATCTGGTTCCCCTCGACCATCAACTCCATCCAATTTCTATATCCTCCATCGCTGATCCGGGGGAGAAAACTGTCGGCAGGGATCCAACACGATCCGCCTGTGAAGACATCGACATTGTTGACGCGGAAGTAAAACGACTTGCCATATTCGTCCGGTTCTTGGACGAGTTCGCACCTGCGAAACCCCGTCGACCTGGATTTGGCAGCGACTAGCTCTGGGTCTTCGGCCGACGTCAAGGTCGCTTTGAGGACGTAGAGTGTTTGTTGTCCATAACCGCGAGGATACCAGAGCCCTGGATTTTCGACCTTGAAGTCGGTTGTTGCGAGGCCTTCCTTGGTGACCTTGACTTCCCCAGACTGGAACGCGACGTTGCCATCAAGCGACAGCTCGAACCTGACTGTAGCACGCGCCAGGCCCTCCTTCTGCCTACCGGCCACGATTGCGAGAAGCTTGCCTCCTACACTCTTCAAGTCATCGCCTACCTCTCCCTGCCACCAAACATCATCAACCCTTGCCGCGTATGTCTCCAGTAGTATCGGCTTCCAAGGCCCCGCGGTAATCAGAATGGGACCCCAATCCCAACCCCAATGACACTGCGCTTTTCGTACCGGTAGCCTGCTGTTCTCGGTTTGATGAGCAATAAAATTGTGCCCATGCTCGTGCTCTTTGACCAGCTCGCGGCCACGAAGCAATGCGGAATCGAAGGTGATCTGCAGCACATTTCCTCCTGCGCAGGAGTCAGTGCCGGAAGATTTTCGCAGCCGTGACGTGACATCAACGCGGTATTCGAGGAACATGTTGGCAGCGTCGAGGATCTTGTGGCCGTTCAAAGTCACCACGGCGAAGGTATCTAGGCCTTTGAAGACGAGGTCGGTCGTTGCACCCTCTGAGACGCCAGCCGGGGTGGGAAAGCTTGTCCTGTAAACCCAAGATTTTTCTGCAACCCATCGCACCGCCAGCTCGTTCATATTGACAAATGGGTCAGGTATCCTGTCAAGCAGTCAGGGCAAGTCCGGCGGAGGCTAACTTGTGTTTCACGTACTTGCCATTTTCTTGAAGATCGAGGTGGATGACAGTTGGCAATTTGCGAGCCGGAAGCCATGCATCACCGGGGCTGTCATCGGCTTGTTTGACTTGCCATCCTGTGCTTAGCTCTGTGACTGTGACTGCCATACCGAAGTGACCTTTCTACTTCCACTGTTAAAAGTGCCCCAAGGAAGGCGTTGGGAGGGCGGTAGCTCTGATATCAACATCCCTACACCAATATGTGAGAGGTACGGCGAGAGAACCGTCACAGATGTGATCTCTGTCGATCCAGGTTGCTTAAGTCGCTGCAGCCATCAATATCCAAGCCAATGCCTTCAGAAAGCGGGGTATAGTGGCTGGTTACAGTCTTGCTCGGCGTGGATTCGTCCGAAATGCCCGTAGCGACCCCTTTGGACAATATGGTTTGTATGTTTGCCGTGATGTTTGGACGTACAGCTATACGAATTGTAACCAGTTCGGAGGGCATAAAGCTGCGCACATCGAGCCAAGACGGACAAGTGTAGTAGGAGTGAGGCCTCCAGGGCTTTCAGTTCGCTCCACATGGCGGACCGAGGTTCCCTTTATTGGTTGCTCCAGTGTCCAGCAGCTCCCAGCCCCGCATTTCTGACAGTCAGAAGTCGCCGTGGTGTGAGTTTCGAAAAGTCAGAAACTAACGCGAGACTCAGCAACGGCGATGGCGACACGGGGTTGGACTCGTCCGTTCGGAGGAACTGGCAGACCTTGAGGATCATAAATAAGAGCGCCAGGCCGTATCTTTCCTACCATGTTCTTTGTTGGAGTATCGACTTGAACAGCAGTTAACCGAGCAGCCCTTTTCCACTAAGCCGAGTCGCCTACCATGGGGTCCACTACCAAACCGTCCATCCTCCTCATCCCAGGCTCTTTCGGACTTCCGGAGTTCTATGAGCCAGTCTTCGAACTAGTTCGTGCGAAAGGCTATGACATTCGGGGGCTGCACAAGCCGACTGTCGGCCTTTCGGCTCGTCAGCCACGGCCGGGACCGTTGCCAACAATGTACGACGACGCCGCGTATATAGCGGGAGAAGCAGAAAAGCTCGCCGACGAAGGCAAAGACGTGATTCTGGTGCCTCACTCGTATGGTGGTGTGCCGACGTCTCAAAGCACGAAAGGGCTCAGCAAGAAAGAGAGGCAGGAGGCGGGAAAGCCGGGCGGAATTGTCAGCATCGCCTATCTGACTTGCTTGACGCCGGCTCTGGGCCAGACAGCAAAGGACGTGTTGGCGACAGTACCACCGGAGACTCAGATCAACTTGACAGTGAAGGTAAGTCTGCTGATACCGCTCCCACTGCTCCCCCAGATTAGTCCTGCTAACGACGCAAAAACAGGAAGACGGCTGGATGATACATGATCCACCCGAGCCATCAGCGGCGCTTTCATTTTCGGACCTTCCGCTGGAAGAAGGGGTTGCCTGGATCAACAAGTTCCCTCAGCATTCCGCTATCAGCTTCGTCAACGAGCTGACACATGCTGGATACAAGGACGTCGACGTGTCCTATCTAGTCTGCGAGAAGGATCGGGTTATTCCGCCGGCTATACAGCGGGCAGGTATTGAGATGATTGAAAGAGAGAGTGGCAAGAAAGTCGATGTCACCACCATTCCACGGGATCACTGTCCAATGGCACGCCACCCGGACGAGGTTGCTGACTGGATTGTGAAAGTGGCTGCAAAATACTGAGCCAATCCGTCGACCCTGAATTGCCGTTGAATTGCCAATGTTTCGGCTAGCCGGGGACAATATACGTCTTGCATTTGCTATTGGCAATCCTGCACCAAGTTAGCTATGATGACATAGCCACATTGTCCGACTGTGTGTGACTTTGTGGAGTAGCAAATTCACAACTCTTTTCCTGATGTTGCGTTTGAACCGTTTAAAGGCATGGGGATAATTCAGAGGCGGTCCGGCATCTCAGGTAACACGTAATCATTGTGAAGAAGCGATCGAGGTCTTTCGTGGGGAGTTGTGGAAGCATCAATAGAATAGAAAGCCCCATTTAGCCGCGAAATATCTTTCGATCTTCCATGCCTTAGGATCCCATGGAGCCATGCCCGTCGTAATGGTGAAACTTGGCTGGGTGCACAGGTCGCGCCCAAAATCCTCCTCGTTAATGGTAGCGTACATACTGATCATGTTGTCCCGCATCTTAGGAAATGGAAAGCGGTCAATGCCAGGTTGATGTATGGTGGTCAGCTGGAGAAAGGTGGGTTGTAATGAGAACGGAACGTCTGCACCCACAGGGGACGACATCTGTGGGACAACGGTGCAGCTTTTGAGACCCAGAATGATGCCGTTGATGTACATAGCAGAAATGACGGTCATTGAAGGGCAAAGTTCATAGCCAATATCGGGACCCTGTCCTATGGGTGTAATCTGAGATGAGCATTTTCGACACAAGGGTGAAGCAAGTGTAAGCTCCTCGAGGCCGCTGGGAAGGTCGAGATGAGTATTGGCTCCGGATGTGTGATAGTAGTTCTGATCGGTTCGGCTGTCAGGGCTTGTCTTCTCTTGAGCTCGTTGGCTCGTCGGCTGTGAAATCTGTCTTTTTGCTTCTCGAAGGCGTGTCCCTGTCAGAGCATCATCAATCAGCATCACTGGCATTCATAATCCATACGGCAGCGGTCACGGCGCAGGAACCGTCGCTGCTTAGTGCAACAAACATCGGACCTGAGTAACAGAGTAACCCGCCTACTAAGAGGGAAATTTCTTTAAACACAGAAGTGCGATGGTGTAGGCTGAGCCAGCCCACTGAGGACAGACAGGATCGAAAGGAGCACCCACGTCTCGCTCGTTGAGCCAGCTTGTCCTGGATCTTCTTCCGCTGCTTCGGATCTGCAACAGCATGCCAGTCATCCTCCGAGGATTTTGAGGCGATCACTGGCTCGGGCATCGTGCGACAGGCAGAAGGAAGAGCAAACGCACAACGAGGATGTCCGGGGCTGATGAGTGTTTGATCAGCATGGAGGAAAGAATCTCCGAAAGCCGAACAACTGCCGAGATGCGCCGGACTCCGGACACCCACGTGACACCTTAGTCCTAGATGACAAATAAGTACGTCTATGGCTAAATGCTGGAAAGTAGGGCTCGGTGCCGCGTCACGCGTGCACCTGTTGTACGTTCATCCATTGAGCTCTGTTGGCGCACTTTCTTTCTCTCAATCTGTCCACCAACATACCTACCGTCCCCGGCGTCAGCACAGAGACATGTCATCATCTTTTCGCTTACATGGCATTGGGTGCGATGACTGAATAGGGTATATGTAATGTCGATCACAGCTCGCTCTCCTGGTTTTGCTGCTTATAGTGACCGTTCAATATCCTGTAGCTCGTAGTTTTCGAAGACCTGGGGGCCACGGACAATTCGATCTGGATTTAACGTCTGTTGTACCGGAGGATTCAGAAATGCAGAACTCAGCGCACTTCATTCGTGTATATAAGAGCTCTACGTCCTCATGTCCATGATGAGACCTCTTCATCTCCTCAAGCGTGTCTGTTCTCGCGAACTTCAACTTAGATCGTGTCTGAGTAGACTGGCACCAGCTCTGGCACCGGACCCTTCAAGATGCCCCTAATCGAGATCGCAACCGTACGCCTCCACCCCTCCTTCTCCTCCAACGTACCTGACTCCTTCACCTCGACATGGACCCGCGCATGCAACTTGGCGACCAAGGCCGCAAATGGGGTTCCCTTTCAACTGTACCACGCCGTTGCTCCAACGGACCGGGATCTATATTATCTCGTCGGCGGCTGGCAAAGCGGCGATGACCACATCAAGTTCCTGTCAACTCCAGACGCGGTAACTCTCGCCAAGAGTATCGGGCAGTACATGACAGTGGATGTCGTGCGGCACATCGACGGCGAGGTGGGCGGCCTCGGAAGTACTACAGGAAGGCCAAAAAAGTTGACAGTCAGGGTGTACAAGATTCCTGAATCCGATGTGGCGGACTGGGAATCAAAGTGGGACAGCAGCTATCAGGGCCTAGGTGGTGCTGGCGGATGGGATTTAAGTGCTGTCGTGCAAAGACAGCACAAGGCCTTTCGACAGATGGGCGAGGCGACAAACAGTGTCTCGGCTTTTGGCGGAAAGGACACAGGGGGCGGAAAAACCTGGATATGGTTGGAGAGTGGCGAGGAGAGCACTGCCACGGCTGAGGAGCAAAACCTCGAGGCAGAAGTGTTCGAGATGGAATATGTTCTGGGATAGATGCTGGTCGACAAAGGCAACGGCCTCTGTATGCTTGCGTGAGATGGCGTCGTGGGCGTCTTCGCGGCTTGTAAGGTTTTCCATCGAGTACGTATGCCCGCAATGTTGTAAATCAGCGCTAGTGCGGCAAGCCCTGATCTTGTTGGAGCAGGCACGTAGGCATTGTCATTGTGTCGAGGGTGTTGCCAGCAGTATGCTCCGGCACATGCAGTGCCAGCGTCTCACGGGGTGCGCCCTCGTCGTATCTTCGCGATGGCCAACACGATTCTGGCCCGAAGATCAAGAGCCTCGGGTTATTTGCAGGCCCCAGCTCGGAGTTGGGAACTGGGCACCGTATTCTCAAGCACCTCATTCAGCTGAATCAGCGCTGACGACGGTTCATGGCCGGTTTCCCCGAGGAAACGGCGGTCTAGACCACTGCCGATCTGAGAGCTCACGCCTGCAGAGAAACGCTCGCTCAGTCGAGATCCATGCCTCCACCCGGAACGGCAACCGGCTGTGGTCTATCGAACCGATTGTAGTCAGTCCAATTTTCCACCTGAGATTGCTGCGGGAGTTGTGGTTGAACAGCCTCTGGCCCGGGTGTTCTCTCGGCCCGCAAGACCTCGTCACCCTCAAACACCATAGGCTGAGATCTCAGGTTCTGAAGACAAGTCTCCCAAGTTCTACCAACAAGCTTTCCTTCCAACAAACTTTCCGTGAAGAGGAAAAAGCCCTCTTGACATCCGACAAGATACGCATCAAGGCCTGCATTTCTCAGGAGGAATTGTGCGCCGTGAATGGCTCTGGAATAGTGGTTATCGATATATCTTGCCCAGCCTCTCGCCGCAGTCTGTAGAGACTCGCTTTCGGACTCCATCTTGGACCATCCGACACCCAACGCGATCCTCGCCTCGTCAAATTCCGGTCGATCAACAGCAGTTTTGGGCGGGCTGGCTGGTGCCGAGGCGACACCAGTATCGATTGGCAGACGAATTGATGCCTGAGACAATCTGACTGATTTTCGGCTGGTTGGCATCTTTGGCCGACTGTAAGCGGCAGTGATTTCTTCTCTGAGCGCCGTCTCGTCTGCCTTCTCCTCGTACCAGGTGCCTGTCTGGCTTTCTGCAGAAACCGAAATGCCCGTTTTGGGATTGAGTAACACCATGCCCTCACCGTAGATTGGTTCCTCCTCCGGTATCGGTGCCGGGGTCGAAACTGAAGCGAAATAAGAGCCGTCCACTTCCGCATCAAATGCAGTCTCATCTCGTGATCGCTTCCGCGATGGGTTTGTCGAAATGGGCGTCATGCTGTCAATTGGGGTATACGTGGTCGAATGGTTGGCATATGAGGCTGGCGAAGGCTCATCCTGATCCATAGCCTTGGGGGTGTCGGAAGGAGTCGGTAGCTGTTGCTGGTCCAGTGGGACAAATGACATGTTCACAGTGCGATCCAAAACTATGCGATATTCGCCAAATGATTTTGATCTGAATGATAGATGCGGCAGCAGTGATGACTACAGCTGACACCTGAATGTAGGTATGCGCCGAAGTAAGTCCAAGCCCGAGTGAAGCACCGATGAGGTGTGGAAGCAGGCCGGAGACCTAAGATATAAGAGAGGCAGCGACCACGTGGAGGCAAAGTAGTCAACAGAAGATGGGTCAGGACAGGGAGAAGGAAGGTATTTGAGCGAGGAGAGCTGGAACAGAATGAGGCAAGGTCGCAAGCTGAGAGAACCGCAGCGAAAAGCGAGAATCTGGGGATTTTGCGGTCTACTGATTCCCTGTAAGTAACTATGCTGTAAGTGGTGGATCCTGGCAAGACACAAGGTCTGAGCGGCGGCTTCACGGCAACGAGTCGCACATCAGAATTCGGGATGCCTTTTGGCGACGAGGCAGCCTAAAAGCAGTAAAGTCTCAAGGAAGCGCACAAGGATTGCCAGGAACGCAACCGTGATCGGGCAAAGGCCATTGGAACGAGTCGATTGAGGCGTGAGCTGCATGGCATCTGCATAAGCAAGCACATTTTGCGGTATCCGATCCACAGCGGGTTCGGGGGGCACAAATCGCAGGCAAGCCATGGCTGAAAATCGGACCTGTACTCGTAAGGCGAAATCCACTGGGCTTGGATAAGCTAAGGAGCCCCCGAAGGACAAGTCAGGGTCCAGCTGCAGACCCGCAAGCTCTTGCCTGGCCTTAATTGCCCAGCCAGCCAATCCACACCCGGCGGATCAGCCTCTGATGCCTGGACGCGCACAGTTCTCGATGCGTTCAACCGAAGACGGACAAGAAAGAGTGTGGGGAAGAGCCAGGCTAATAGGCTAGGCGCCCTCTCAGAGCCCTCACGCACGCCATCTCGCCTTCTCTACCTACCAGTACGGCGCTGCAGCGCAGTTCTGAGCACGGGCACAGGCCATCCGTGCTTGCCACATGCTTATCGCACAGCTCTCCCAGCCTCTTACGAAAGACCTCGTACGCTCTGGCAGTGTCCAATGCAACGTGATTAGTATGTCACCGGCTGAGGAGCTTCCCGTAGCACTCCGCCGACGATGCAACAGCCAAGTATAAACCGCAATCTGTTCTAACATTTGCCATGCCGATCCAAACTCCGTGAGTGTGCGTTGAATATCGTACAAGTTGCAAAGTCTATGTGCCGCGAATTTGCGAGTCCCCTGTACAAGTCGCTCCCTGCTGTAGAGGGTCCCTCCCCATGCTCGTTATCTCCTGCTTTCTCGAAGGTCGTTCATGAGCCGAGCCCCGTGCTGAAGATGTCCTTCAGGTTCTTGGTCTGCGCCGGTGCGTATGTCGGAGCCAAACCGCCCAGTAACAGGAAGATTGTGACGAGGACCAATGCGAAAACAAGCGCTTTGCGCATGGCGGGCCTCTGAACGCCGAACTCAGACCAAGAGCGTCCTGCCTGTTGCAAGTGCCCTTTGAGCTGCTCAGCGCCCAGTCTGTAGTAGAGCATGCCTCCCAGGGCAATCGAATATCCGAAAAATTGCAGGTTTGTAACAGGCGTGCCCCAGATCATCATGGAAGCGGCGACTAGAAGGATATCCTTGAGAATGCCGCACAACGTGAGCACAAGCGAAGAAGTTTTTCCAATCTATTCCCTGTTAGAAGAGAGCATCGCACAACCGGAATGGGGGGCTATGTGGCTTTGGAGGATCCCACTTACCAGGAAGACAACAGAGACATTGAGAAGGAAAGCGACCATTGCATTAGCCACCAGCGTGAAGATGCCGACGTCGTAGACATTCTTCATGCTCATCGAGGGTATCTCGACGATCATGGCCGTCACGCCGTTCATGACGGCGCAGACAGGCGCGAAGTAATAGAGTGAGACCAGTGGATCCATCTTGTATTCCGCCGAGCTGAGGAGACGTTGAACGAGCACTAATCGGGTGGCCTCAAATGTAATACCGCCGGCTTGGTATAAGAAGCCCGTTAGATTGAACTCGATGGACCCATAGGACGCAATGACCACGCCGACAACGATGAACGACACGTTTCCCAACGTCTTCAGACTCGGAGGCGCCACGCCCATCGCCCATGTAGTCAGAAGAACAGCAACCGGCATGCAGGCCTATCCCATGTGTCAATGTCTGCTCGTTCTCTTTTGCCTGTATTTCAACTCACTTTCAGCATCTGGATGAAGGCGACACTCAGATAGAGGTATGCCTTGTTTCCACAGATCAAGCTCAAGCTGAAGAAGAATCCGATGGGGAGAATGGCGCGAAGGTAGACCTTGCCGGTCATCTTGACGGTCTTGCGGCCATCGAGGAGAGAGGTAGTTCGCGCAAGGAGCTGGGTCATGAACGTGGCAAACAGCATATGCCATGCTGTCAGCGTGATAGGGAATTTGAATCCGAGTGTGTCCAGTAGCCATTTGTTGAACAAGATCACGCCGCCGCTGAAGCCGATCCAGGTTCTGCGACATCGTTAGCCGGTGGACGCCCTTGGCACGTAGGCGACTTACACCACGTAGAAGGCCGGGTGCAACGAAGGTTTCGGGGGGAGAGGTTTTTCTGTGGTCGGCAGTATTGAAGCAGAGGACGCGGCCGGCTCTACTCTAGCCTGTTCACCAGACACGCGCACTTTCTTCTCGGCGTCCGCCATGGTGCCAGTGGTCGGTAGCAGTCGGGGTGATATAGGACGGGAGTGGGTGGTGAGAAAGTCCTGAAAGGAGAAGGGCGCCGATGACCGCGAGAAGGTCTTCGGCTGCAACAACTTGGAAAGGCCGTTCGAAGTCTTGACGGTCGCCAGGTCTATTAAGATATCCAACGCAGCGCGAGGGGGACAAAGGAGAGCGCGGCCACAAAGCAGATGCCGATTCAAAAAGTTGAGATGGAACTCTACCAGACGCAGATTGGCAATTCACTATCGGTGACAAGCGCGAGAACGTACAAGTGCCAGGGTTCAGTCCGCAAAGCCAAAAATTCTCCTGAGATTTCCGCTTGCGGTGAGCGGTCCCCTAAAACTGCCTAATCTCCATGCACAGCCACTTTACAGTACGGCAATCGACTTGATCATGATGGCTTATCAGCCAATCGAAGGAGACACGCTATAAACCGTGTTCCCTCCATTATGTTCTTGAGTTCACTGAACCACCTGCTATGTGCTAGAGGGCTGACAGCAGATTCGAGTTAACACGGACAGGAATCTGTGTTTGGCATCACTTTGTCCGCTCAATATTGACCACAACTCGCAAGATCCGCGCCTGTCATCAGCCTCCTCCGGGTGACGCTTCCGGGGTGTGTCCGAGTCGTACCCAGTATGGAGCCGCAAGTGAATCAAACCGTCATTGACCACACCAAGTTTGGCTTTGTACTACTACGCCGCTTGTTATCTACTCAGTCGCCAGCGACTATAACTCCAACTCGCAGAAAATAGAGTGCTGTGAGCACATGGCCAGATGGATTGGATCAGGTTGCTGGGCGGGAAATGGTGAAATATACTCCATGCGCTGTCCAGGACCACGCCAGCCCCTGAATGCAAGGCTGCGACACACCCGACGCCGATCGCACTTCCGTTATGCCACTGTGTTCTGTAGCCAGCCGCGTCCATGTTGATGCTATTTGCGCCCTAAAATGGGTGGTATCCGCATAGATTTACTCCGTAGAGTCCTGATAAAGGATTGTGAAGGGTTGGTTGGTGGGGAGATGATCCCCTGCCAAGACCCTGCGCCGCGTCTGCAAGTGTGAGCAGCTGTCAACTTTTTCTGGCGGCGCGGACCTCGTTGAGATGCCTTGAGCCTCGTTCACCCTGTTTCTCTGTAAATATTCAGCGTCGCAGTCGGTGTTGTGCAGACAATCTGCTGCACCGCGTCCTGTTTTCACACTCATTTACTGCTTTGAATCCAGAAGACTTGCCCACAATGCCTGATATGTATGCGCCTCGTCCAAATCCACCCCTCACCGCAACTAACATGCGTCCTACAGTTCAGTCGATATCCTAGTCATCGGAGCCGGCCCAACTGGTTTGGGCGCTGCCAAACGACTCAATCAGATTGTGTGTGCCTCATGCGCCCACCGCGATCAATAGCTAATCGCTTCTCAGAATGGTCCCTCGTGGATGATAGTCGACTCGAATGAGACTCCCGGCGGTCTTGCCTCAACTGATGTGACCAAGGAAGGATTTGTGCGTGCTATCATGCGCGAAGTTCAGAATGGCATGGCTAATTGCAATTCAGCTGTATGATGTCGGCGGTCACGTCATCTTCTCCCATTACAAGTACTTCGATGACTGCATCGACGAGGCCCTCCCGAGCGAAGACGACTGGTATACACATCAGAGAATATCCTACGTCCGCTGCAAAGGACTATGGGTACCATATCCCTTCCAGAACAATATCTCCATGCTGCCTAAGGAGGACCAAGTGGTATGCATGGAGGGTTTGATCGACGCTGCCATGGAAGCAAGAGTTGCAAACACAAAGCCCAAGAACTTTGACGAGTGGCTTGTGCGGAACCAAGGCGTTGGCCTTTGCGATCTCTTCATGAGGCCTTACAATTTCAAGGTTTGGGCGGTGCCAACCACGAAGGTGAGTCGACTGCGCGGACAATTCATTTGGCGTCGCTGATCAACGGTGCAGATGCAAGCGGAATGGATGGGTGAACGTGTGGCAGCTCCTAATCTGAAGGCTGTGACCAAGAACGTAATTCTAAACAAAGTCGCTGGTAACTGGGGACCCAACGCTACCTTCAGGTTCCCTGCCCGCGATGGCACTGGTGGCATCTGGATCGCTGTGGCGAAGACTCTTCCAGACGAGAACAAGCGCTTCGGCAAGAAAGGGACTGTGAAGACAGTCGATGCGGATAAACAGCAGGTGCTCTTGGAAGATGGCACCACTATCCGCTACCAACGCCTTGTCAGCACCATGGCCGTTGACTTCCTGGCCGAAGCCATGCAGGACGAGAAACTCATCGGCCTGTCAAAAGACTTGTTCTACAGCAGCACCCATGTCATCGGCGTAGGTATCAGAGGTTCGCGACCCGAGCGGATTGGCGACAAATGCTGGCTCTACTTTCCCGAGGACAACTGCCCCTTCTACAGAGCGACTATCTTCTCCAATTACTCCCCTTACAACCAACCACAGAAGAACGTCAAGCTTCCCACACTTCAACTCGCAAACGGATCCCGAAGGCAAAGCATGCAGGCCAAAGAAGGCCCGTACTGGTCGATCATGCTGGAAGTCTCCGAATCCAGTATGAAACCTGTCAACCAGGAGACCCTTCTCAAAGATTGTATCCAAGGTCTTGTCAACACCGAAATGTTGAAACCTGAGGACGAGATCGTTTCGACTTACCACCGTCGCTTCGACCATGGCTACCCGACTCCGAGCTTGGAGCGCGATGGGGCTCTCAAACAGATGTTGCCTTATCTGCAGGAAAAGGGTATCTGGAGTCGTGGCCGCTTTGGATCCTGGAAGTACGAGGTCGGCAACCAGGACCACTCATTCATGCTTGGTGTGGAAGCGGTCGACCACCTCGTCAATGGCTCCGTAGAGCTGACCCTCAACTACCCCGACTTCGTCAACGGCCGACAGAATACAGAGAGACGGCTAGTGGACGGAGCACAGCTGTTTGGCAAGCAGAAGACGAACGGCAGCGTGGTTGTGGGAAGACGGATGACTGGTGGTAAGACTGAGCTGGGCGGCCGGGTCGAGACCAGTGGAAAGGAAGCCCTCAATGCGAGCAGCCGGACCGCGACCTCAATGAAAGACGGCAATTCTCGAGTCCTGAACCGTCAATGGTGAAGATGTGTTGTGACAGTGCCATCTTTGACCTTGGACATACTTCTCTTTGGTCGCCACGGAGAGCGGGTCTTTTCTACGAGGATGAAGCAGGCGACATCCCAGGTACATAGATTCCTAGACTAAATGGATCCCGGAACAAGGGGCGGGACCAAGACATCCAGAGCACTGCGGCGAAGACTTCGGCAGTCATTCAGAAAAAGTTTTGCGGTCACGCCATCCAGGCACGTACAGCGTCCTGTGAGCACTCGTACATGGTCTGGACCGAGCCATGTCCAGACGAAAATGCGGGGAAGGCTAGTACAACCCGGGAAGTAACAAAAGATCGAGAGATTAGCTGAGTCCAAGACGCCAGGTCATCGAGGAAAAGAGCCTGAGGGGTTCTGCTACTATCTCAAAAGGTACTCAATGCCGAGTCGGCATGAGTATCTAACCCGAGAAAACTTTCCTTCTGGGCCATGTGGCCATGTGGAGCAGGCGCAAAATGGCTCATCATACGAGTCTTCAGCCTGCTCACGAAACCTGCTGAGGTCCACTGCGGGTTTGTCGCCTCGCTGAGACGCCACTGTCCTCGAGCAACTGTGACGTGCAAGACAATTGCTATCAGACCTCTCTGTGTTTATTGGCATGGCATAGGGGCTGCCGCAGAGGTTGCTATGTTAGTGGCACATCACCTATATAGTACTACCACTCTCCTATCATGTTACTCTGCAAGAAGCCGGAACTCCTATTTGTGGCTAAACGATCAATTGTTCTCGCTGCCGATGTCCTCCAAACATGCCATCTGCGGGGTCATCACTTGATCAAGACAGGACCGACAATTGACCCGAGGTATGTACCTGCAGGTTCAGGAGGGCATGGACATGGAAAACTCGTCACGGACATTGAAAAAGCCACACGCGGCACCTTTACCTTCGCATTTCCGCTCTCCATGTATGATATCTTCGAGATAAGAGAAGTACCCGTAGCTAGGCCCGCTTCTTCATCACTTCCAGCAGTTGAAGAAACAGCATAGACCGAGCGCAATGGAAAAGAAAACCGAAGTCTCATATGCGATCGATCGGGAAGTGGTTGAACAACGATCGCGAGGACGAGGTATGCACCACGTCATCCGGTGGGAATCGTTCTCAGACTTGAGTGGCCACGTTCCTCAGTTCCTGCGCCAAAAGGCCGCCCACCAATGGCGGGGAGGGCAATTCTTTCTTCTGACCCAGGTGCTAACCGCATGCGATTGCCCAACGGCATCAGATTTGCTTTTTGCTGCTTGTCTTCTGACTGGCAAAAGACGCTCAGATTTGTTCATAAGGCACGGGAAGCACGTAGGAGCACGCGAATGTACCCCGCCTAGCCCGGATCGTGAGGATTGAGGCGCAACTATGCCTACGTAAGCCTAGCAGTCTTCTCACCCGCAGGGGCGGTGACGGGCGCTGAGCCAGTTACCAACGGGCATGGATTCCCAGTGTGGCAGCCGTGCATCATCAGCCCGAAAGGCGTGACTCGTGATCTGTGATCGGTGAGAGAATGTACCCAAAGGTCGGAGGGCAATTAGGGGTGGCATCCTCGGCGGCAATGTGTGGTTCCTGCTTTTCCACGTTCAAGTTCCTGCCTCAGACCGGCAAGCTGGCTCAAAGCAGCGAAAAACGCCTCACTCCAAATAAACTCTCTTCTCGCTTGCATTCGACGGTTTCCTACTGTTGAATCAACAACTTTTGCTATCTAACTGCAGTGCACCATCTTGCCGAGTTTCCTTTCCCATTGATTTCCTTTGTATCCCTACCCCAAAAGGTACGTAGCTTCTCCAACAATTCCAGCGCCCTTATCGTCATTGCCCTCTCTCGAACACCGCCGATCCCAACATCCCGCTTTCTGCTGTATTGATGCCGTTGTACTGGTGCTAAACCACCCCGTTGCACAGTCGACATCAAGCATTAGATTGCCCATCATGTCGGCCGCCCAAGTCGTTCCATCGGTTCCTCCACGCCCTGCTCGAGTCCAACAAGCCGCTGCCGCTCATGGCGTGGACAAGCTCCCTGACATCCCTCCCCGTCCCATAAACAAGCGTCTCGAACGCTCAGTTTCACCTGGCAATTTTCCTCGTTCACCTCTCAACGAGCCGTGGTCCGCCAATGCCACCCGTCACAAAGAGAAGGCCACCGAAACACTGCCACGTCGGCCTAGCGTGCAAAATCTCCCTTCGATCGGCCAGGAGGGGATGGAATATGCGGACATCATGGACATGCAAACAGATCAGCAGCCACCTGTTTCTGCTTTGGCTCTCGATGCTGCTGCCCAGACCAGGAACATCGCGCAGGACCTGCACCTGCATGCTCCAAAGCCATCTCTCCCGAAGTCCAGCGCTACGGCGCAGGTACAGGCTGTCACAAGGACTGACTCCGGCCAAGCTGCTGTTCATGGTCTCGGCAAGCCGTTAACTCCATCGCAGGAGGAGGGTGAGGGCCTGCGGCAGGTGCGGACGAGAGGTAGCTTCTCTCGTCCAACTTCTGCAGCCGCCGGCGAGCGCCGCTCCTCGGTTTTTGGAGATGAAGAGACTGGCCCTGCTGAGCTTGGCCTCCGTGTGCCTATCAATCCACTATTAGGAGATGTGCAGGCTCCGTCTCCCGCACCTGGTCTGAGTCCGGCTCACACAGGCACCAACGGTGACAAGAAGCGACCCGGTCACTCGCGAGCGAGAACCAGTAGAGAGATCTTCACTCCCCCCGGCAGTTATGGCCTTCACGGTCACGGTGTTGCCCCCCAGGACAGATTCGAAAGAGATTGGTACACCAAACACCCCGAGGCAGCTCAAATCGAGGAGACACACGGTCACGGAGTATATGAAAGCATTGGAAGTGGCCGTGGCGCTTTCGCTCTGAGTAGCGACGATCTGAACAAGATAGTCCGTGAAACTGCCAGCCGCGGGTCGGGACTCGGTAGGTTGCACGAAGCAAACAACAATGTCAATTGCTCACTTTTACTGCCAGGTACATCCGGAGCAACACCGTCGTATCCCGACGAGCAGATCGGATATCTCGCGTCGGATCTGTATATCACGAGATCACAACAGAGCACCCCCAACAGCCTCGCAAAGACCGTGACCAACACCTCTCAGCCTGCGCTCGAATCTCCTCTGAGGAAGGCCAGCTTCCCGGCCGACGATAGCATTCCAGCCGAGGTTCGCCGTAGTAGACTATCCATCTCGGGCAAACCGGACGATCTCGACGCTGTTGACAGCGAGCAAGAGGGAGATACCCACATATCCGCTGACCGCCGCTTCAACAAAATCACGGGCGGTGAAGAAAGCTTGAATGAGACAGTCGATGCTCGCCCTTTTGTTTCTCACCCGACTCAAGAAGACGATCACCTTGTAGAGCATGGCTATACCGTGCCGATTCTGGCCGCAGACGAAGTCGCCAAGGATGTGGGAACGGAAGACCTCAGGCCAGCAGTCTCGCCCAAGCAGGAACGACGCGGAAGTCTGGAACCTGAAAGCGGTGCCATCACACCCGGCTCTCGGCCATCGAGCAGACCGACTAGCATGTACAACCTCTATAGCGCCTCACACTCTCTGTCTCGCTTCATTTCACATCACGATGACCAAGAACGGATGCACACCCCACTGGAAGACGTGCACGAGTACGAGCCTCTGTTCCCGGAGGATGACGACAAAAAGCCCATCAACCATGCAGAACGGTTCAAGCCAAGGCCAGATGCTCTCAAACAGCGTTTTCCCAGTCAGGATATCTGGGAAGATAGCCCTAGCAGTCATCACTACTCTGCAACCGTGTCAACCCCCGATCTCCCTGCTAAACCCGAGGAAGCTCCTCCATCTAGGACATTCGAGCCTCCAGACGCTGAATCAGCGCGGAAGGAAGAGGTGCCAGAAGCGGAGAAAGCCAAGCTGGTACCGAAGGATGAGAGACTCGCCAAGTCACGTTTCGCACCGCATCTTCGTGACGACATGCCCACTAGACCTGGAATGGTTCCTCGGTTTCCCAGCCAAGATATCTGGGAGGATAGCCCAGACAGTCATCATCTTGTTACTGTGATCACTCCTCGACCGAGAGAGCCAGAGGAGGAGGAGGCCTCGCCTGTGGATACAGCGAAGCCGATGGTCCCTCCACGCCCAGCTAAGAGCAGGTTAGGAGAAGGCGCATCGTCCGCCCAGATTGCGCCAAGCATTCCGCCGCGACCACCCAAGGCTACTCACGCTGTGCCGCCGCTGGCTGCACCCCAGCCGGATACTAGCAAACCGAAAGATACCTCCCCTACCCTCAAGAAAGTTCCCAGCATTCCTGACCGGCCAAAGCCTCAAATTCCAACCCGACCGGCAAAGAAACCTGCAGCGGATGCACTCACAAAAACAGTTTCCGGTGAAGCCGCAGGTCCCACGGACCAAGAAAGGATCTCCCCCACCATCGCGAAAGCCAAGCCTCAAATTCCGGCCAAACCTGGTGCAAGCAGTAAAATTGCTAGCCTGAGGGGGAACTTCATGAATGATCTCAACCAGAAATTGGGGCTGGGACCGCCTAAGGAGAAGGAGAAGGAACCGGAACCGGTTGCGGAAGAGGCGAAACCTCTAGATGACGCCCGCAAGGGAAGAGCTCGAGGTCCGCAACGGAGGGCCCCAGCTAAATCGCCAGCTGCTCCAGTCAAGTCGGTGGGATTCGCTATGTTCGCACCACGATCACTGTGGACCATTGACGAGGGAGAATTGAGTGTCCCTTCGTCCGACAATGTCATTGTACCGAATGTGGAAGCTACTCCCAACACTGGCCTCCCAGAAAAGAAAGCAGAGCAGGTCGAAAACTCAACAGCCGCTGATGCACCATTGCCACCGAGCCTTGACACCACCGATCACGCTGAGTCGGAGGACTCCAAGAAGGAGGCCGAGGGGCCGCCTTTTGCTGCAGGCAACCTTGCAGATCCTGAACCCACCCTTGGAACTCCAACGCAGGAGAAATCCAATCCACTAAGCATTGCACCGAGTAGAAATGAGTCAGGAGAGAAGCAGGCCGTGGTCGATGCTGATGCCAACGACCGCGAAGGTGTTGATCTTTCTCAGCGCACGACTGAAAGCAGCGAACAGGCGTCTGGTCCGGAACTGGAGCGAGAAGAGCCGGATCCAACTACTGATGCAATCCCCGCCAGCAAGCAGACCACGGCAAGCTCTAAGGGGGATACTGCTCCACTGGAGAAGACCGTGACGCCGGAAGAGCCTAGGGTTTTGAGGAATATGTTACCCGAGGGTGAGCCGGGCAAGGACAGTATGGAGCAGGTGTAGGACCCCAGTCCGAGTCTGCTTTATACGGCTGGTGCTGAGCACAGAAAATACGGGTGGTGGAATATGCTGGGACGGGTTATGAGGCTGGGAAATAGCTAGGGCCATTGGCTTGGGGCAAGAAAAAGCACCAAGATATCTGTCGCATTTGCGCCATTCGTTTCGAGTAACAAGAATCCACTGATTAGAGTGATTGAATCTATCAGATGTCGACCTTTTTAGTTTATGACTTTCTCACTCTGCATTGTTGCGCCTCAACCAAATTACTTCTGCTTGCTACGTAGCCCTTCCTGCATTGCAAGGAAGTCGTACTCTCTAGACTGCTCCGCCAATCTGTTCACGACCAGGAATTACATCCCGGCGCCTCCCATCCTACGTCCTCCTCGACCAAGGTTGTTCGCATAGCCGTATCACAGACCAGACATCTCTCCTTATTGAATCTCCAACTCCTGCATACGTACCTCGTATCCCTAAACCAGTCCGTCCCTCCACAATGATTGACATTCCCCAGGCAGCACTTCTACAACCCCTCGAGGACCTTCGCTCATCCTCAAGGATACCTCCTTTAATGCTTCCATACATTTTATTTGCACTGGCCTCGCTTGCTTCGTCCCTCACCGAGGGGATCCTCGTTGACCTTCACGAAAAAGGTGAGCTTGATATTGTTCGTCAGTTCGCTGGCTAGTTGGACATCAATCTCATGCGGTTTCGTTGAAATGTCTTACAGTAGGTGTTGTGTCCAGTTGGAGGATCCGCTGCATGTTCGCGAACTGGTCTCATAATATTTGTTGATATACCATCGCACCACAAATCACGACGTCCCGTGCAGGTTTTCGGATTGTCCGAGTCTGAGGAGATAGGTAATTATCATTGAGGATTCTGATATTTACTGGTCTCAGTTGCGGTTGCGGTCTCTGTCTCTGTCTCTGTCAGGTTGAAGGTGAATGTGAGTGCGAGTGTGATGTCTCGCTTTGTCTGCTGAGGGTACTTACTTTAGATGAGATAGGAGGATTGTCTTTGCGTCTATGCTGTGATGCTTCTGTGCCTTTGATGTCTTATCCGTCGAGCGTACTGGAAGAGTATGCGTCTAGCTAGCTAGATCCTTATGTCTCTGCCTCATCCTTTGTCGATGTTCCGGAACGCGGGCGTTTCATCATTCATGTGTGATACTGTACATAGATTGAGAAACAAAGGTTCGAGACATACTGCTGGCCTTTTGTCTGGACCTGAATATGAGTTCGTCCGTCAGTCTGGCTTTGGAGAAGTCGTACTCTTCCATTCGTATAAAGAGGTGAGCATTTCCTCGTTGGCAACAGTATTGAACGTTGTCGAAAATCGAACGAGATTAAAGCACATCAATCAGAGAAAGAACCGCAACCACCACCACATCCCTTCCTACTTACAATCGCATCTCTAACGAGAAGCCAACGAGCCCATTCATACAACGTTACAAGAAACTTTCCGTCGCAGCAATGGCCCCGTCATCGAACTCCAGCTCCAACTCCAACTACGCAAACAGCAATGCACAACCCACTAGAACAGACAACTCCCCTCAAGAGAAGTCTTCTACCAGATCAGGATCAGACTCCCGCAACCTTCTGTCAATTGGCGGCCAGGACGACAAGAACTGCGGCGAGGGAGTCAGTGGGCTTGCCGAGGCTTTTGGGAATTCCAGACCTTTCGTGGGGGGCGATCAACAGGGCCATGATAGCCGCCGGGTCCGGTGCGACACGCGTGGGAGCACCGGTTCGGAGGGCACGAAGTCGCATGGCAGCAGCA